>JAVHYY010000340.1:0-115861 GCA_035221665.1 Okamejei kenojei | reverse complement strand
CAAGTTGATGCGATAAAGTGGCGCCATTCACATACACAACACAAACGCACAAAGGGAAGGATCTGTAATCAAAATAAACAGCATCAACCATGACGTCTCACCTTTGTAAAAAATTGTGAAATTATAAAACTAGATATTTTTTAAAGAAATTTAAGCAAGAGACGTAACATAGGGTATTATGAAAAAACCAGATATCTGGATTAAATCAATATAACACAAATGCTTGATAACTCAGCGACAAGCACATCTCAGATAGAAGAAGATGTGACTTTCGGGCCGATAACACATTCTTCAACTGATGTCGGGTAGTGGCGACTAAGATAGACTGTGGTCCGGAACAGTAAAGACGGTGGAGACTCGTAAGGAGGAGGCTATAGAGAGGGAAAGCAAGCTATGAATTAGAGATCCAATGTTACCGCTGGGGGTAAGCTCCCTCAGGCTAAATACCGTGCTGTTCCTCCAGCACTCATAATTTCCGTGTGTGCATTTTTAACCGTTTTTCCTAACTGAGTAAAGGAGAACCTCCTAAAACTTTCGCATTACAATCTTTCGCATTTCAGTTCTTTCTGGAAAGCTTATTTGGATGAAATCCCGGTGTGTTTTTTACCGGCGTCATGTATCTGGATTATGTGGATGCGAATCAGTGATAGATATTATCACTGCACCGAGGCACCGAGACCATGCGTCAGCTGCCCCGAAAAACATAAATGATTGACAATCCAACCACTCACAGTTAATAGATACATGTCTAAGTAAAAAGCATATAGTGCAAAGGTAAAGTCCAGGTAAAATCCGATCAAGATAGTCCTTAGGTCATCAGAGAGGTATATCGTTAGCACAGAACTGCAACGATGGTTGAGGGAAGAAACAGAGACATAGAAACATAGACCAATAGTGCAGGGGTAGGCCATTCGGGCCCTTCGAGCCTGCACCGCCATTCAATAAGAACATGGCTGATCACCACTCAGTATCCTGTACCTGCCGTCCTCTCCATAAAAACCACCCTGATCCCTTTAGCCACAAAGCCACATCTAACCGTCCCTCTTATATAAGCCAATGACCTGGCCAACAACTACCCTCTGTGGCAGAGAATTCCACAGACTCACCACGCCCTCTGTGTGGATAAAATGAATTGTTCCCACAACTCGGTCGTAAAGACTTCTTCCCCCCTTACCTTAACTGTGACCCCTTGTTCTGGACTCCCACAACCTTCGGGAAACAATCTTTCCTGCATCTAGCCCGTCAACCCCTTAAGATTTTGTAAGTCTCCTTTCCCTGATAAGATAGCGATTTTTCCCAGATGAACAGCTGGGAAGAAACTTGTCCAACGAATCTGGAGGTGTACGTATTCAAACTTCTGTAATCATCTCGTCTGATAGGAGAGGGGGATAAGAGGGAGTTTTGCCAGAGCCCACACATGTCTTGAAATCTGCCCGCAGGCCTTGGCGCGAGGGTGTAAATGCAGATAGTTGAGTAAGGGCTGTTGGTGCGGCTCCGTCCACCATTCGCTGCCTGGAGACTGTTCCCCAACACCGAAGCAGTGATGCATCCTATAGAAATGCTTTCTATGTACATCTGCACAGTTGGTGAGAGTTGTGGTGGGGACAAGCCAAACCTCCCCATTCCTTCTCTCCGGAGATGCCGCCTCTCTCGCCGTTACTCCAGCTTTGTGTGTGCCATCTTCTTGTCCCCTTCTACAAGTTACCCGTTGCCCGGAAACGACATCAATGCACCAAATATTTGAACCCATGTCCCCTGCACCAACTCCTGAGCCACGCATTCACCCTCCCGAACGTACTATCTCTCCCAGTACTCGTATGTGGCACAGTGAGTAATCCAAGAATCAACTACCTGGAGGTCTTGCTTCGTAAACATTTTGGCTAAATATGTCCGCGGAGCGGGACCTGATCCCTGTTCCTGTCAATGTAATGTGTACCAAGGTGAACTACAACTTCTGGCTGTTCACTCTCCCCATTTAGAATGTCATGCAGGCGCTACAAGACATCCCCTTCGGCCCACCTTTCCCACACCGGCCAACATGTCCCAGCTACACTAGTCCCACCTGCCCGCATTTGGTCCATATCCCTACAAACCTGTCCTTTCCACGTATCTGTGCTTCTTAGATGTTGAAAAACTCCCAGCGTCAATTGCCTCCTTTGGCTATTGTTCCATACACCCACCGCCCGTTGTGTGAAAAAGTTACCCGTCAGATTCCTACACCGTGTTACAGCAAAGATGTTCTCGTGCTGGAAAGGGTGCAGAGAAGATTTATAACGGATATTTTGTCAGGACTAGACAGTGTCTGAGCTTAAAGAGAGAGGATGCGTAAAGCTGTGGACTCTCTTTTCTTGGAGCGCAGAAGGATAAGATTATCGTTATATGGATGTATACAGACACGTAGAGAATGGATCGTGTAGATGTACAAGTCTCTTGCCTCAAAGTAGGTTTGAATCAAAGACCAAGGACATTAGTTTAAGGTAAAAGGGAAAAACTCAATATAAATCTGAGGAGTATCCTTTTCACACAAAGGTTGGTGTCTGTATGGAACAAGCTGCCAGAGGAGGTAGTTGAGACAGGAACTATCCGAATATTTAAGAAACAGTTAGACAGGTACATGGATAGGACAGGTTTGGAGGGATATGAACTAAACGCGGCAGGTGGGACTAATGTAGCTGGGATATGTTGTCCGGTGTGGGCGAGTTGGGCCGAAGTGCTGTTTCCTCCTCCCGCTGTACACTCTATGACTCCGTAACATGCATCAAATGCCAGAGTTGATAATCTGACGAACGGTTATCACCTTGAAAACTTTACTCATACCCGCTCGCTCTATTTCGCTCTCCCTCTCCGTCTCTCTATGTCCCCTCCCACACACTTTCCCGCTCTCCCTGTCTTTCCTTCCAGTGTTTCGTACTCTCTCTACCTTTCCTGCTTCGCCACTCTGTCACCCCTGGCGGCTCTCTCTTCCTCCTCCTACAGCCCCCCCCCCCCCACACTCTCGCTGCTCTCCTCTCTCCCATCCCCTCTTCCCATGGGTACCTCATTATTTCTCTCCACTCCTCTATCTCACCCTCTCCCTCCTCCTCTCCCCTCCTTTTACCGCTCTCTCTCCCGCCTCACTCTCCGTCACTCCCTACCCCTCGCTCTCTCCACAATACCTATTCCACTCCATTCCCCTCTCACCAACCTCCTCTCCACGTCTATATACCCATTCCTTCATCGCTCTCTCCTCTCACTATCCTTCTCTCTCTGTTATCTCTCTTCCCCGTTATCTATGGCATCTCTCCTTCGCTCCCACTGCCAAGCGTTCCCTCTCACCACCCCCCCACCCCCCCTTTTCATCTCAGTTCCCAATTCTGCTGCTCTCTCCCCTAGCTGCGCCATCTCTGTACCTCCAGCTCTCTGTCTCCCGTATCCCTTCCCTTCTCTCTGTTACCATATTTTCCCTGCCCACTTGCCTCCTTTACCCCGCCCTCTCTCATTTCTCTTAATTCTATGCCATATTCTTTACAGCAACGCTCTCCGCCCAACCACCGACAATTGCGGTTTTGAATCTTCATACCGACAGCTTTTTGTAGCGATCGACAGGAGGGGGTGGAGAAAGAAAGCTGAGAACTGAATAAGAGACAGGATAAATTGGGAGAGAGAGAGAGAGAAGAGAGAGAGAGAGAGAGAGAGAGAGAGAGAGAGAGAGAGAGAGAGCGAGAGCGAGAGAGAGAGAGAGAGATAGAGAGAGAGAGCAGAGAGAGAGAGAAAGTGTGAAAGAGATACAGAGAGACGGAGATAGACACATGGAGAAAAGAAAATAGAGAGATGAAGATAGATGACAGGAAGAGAGAGAGAACACAGATGAGAGAACAGAGACCGATATACAGAGACAAAGACAGAGAGAGACGGGGGAGAGGGGAAGATGGAGCTAGGTGAGCGAGACGAGAGCAGACAGACAGAAAGTCGAGAGAGAGAGTGTGGCAACAGAGAAGGAGAAGACCGGCAAGGAGAGAGAGATGACATTGAGAGAAGCGAGAGATAGAGAGCAGAGGGAGAGCAGGGAGGGAGAGTGAAGAGAGAGAGAGAGAGAGAGAGAGGAGAGAAGAGAGAGAGAGAGTAGAGAGAGAGAGAGAGAGAGAGAGAGAGAGAGAGAGAGCAGTGGAGAGAGTCGGTTTCAAACATGTGTATAATCGTGTCTTGTCCTCGTCAAACTAACTGTAGGGTGGGACGGAATCGCATTCCCCGCCTACAAGAGCTGAACATCCCCGCCAATGCTATTGCTGTTCCTTCCCTCCGTCACTGTCCTTGGAACCGCGCTCCCAAAGAGAACGACCGACTTGTTCGCGTCCAGTGGGACGTTCTTCCAAAGGCTCGGCCGCAACTGAAGACCGGGAATCGAGCGGGATCAGGAGAGGGGTAGCAACTTCAAGTCTCCTTGAGACGACCGCCCCATTGGTAAAGGTATCAACCACTTGTCTTTTCTCCGGCCGGCCTTTAATCCAACCGTTTGATTAACCTTTCTCCACCGTGGGTGGAGGCGTTACCCTGTATGTCTGACCTTGGAAAGGTGTGACAGGACTGTGCGGAAGGAGCTTCAGTTTCTCTGGCTCCGTTAATGTTGCTGCTACTGCTGCAAGTAAGAAATTAACTATTCTGACTTGTACATATGACAAACCTCCATCTCTGTCTGTCTGTCTCTCTCTCTCTCTCTCTCTGTGTGTGTGTGTGTGTGTGTGTGTGTGTGTGTGTTGTGTGTGTGTGTGTGTGTGTGTGTGCGTGTGGTGTGTGTGTGTGTTGTTTGTGTGTCCCCCCCTCATCTTTTGTCTCTGTCTCGCCTCTCTCATCTCCTCGGTCTCTCTCTCATCCTCTTTCTCCCCTCTCTCTCTGAGATTCGATTATCATATCTATCTATCTCTCTCTCTCCTCTCTCTCGTCTCTCTCTCTTCCATCTCCCTCACTCTCTCACTCTCTCCTCTCTCCCTCTGCCTCTTTATTTATTTTTCTCTGTCTCCCGTTCTCATCTATATATCTACTCTATCTATCTATCTATCTTTCTATCTATCTATCTATCTATCTATCTATCTATCTATCCTATCTATCTATCTTCGATCTATCTATCTATCTATCTACTCTATCTATCTATCTATATCTATCTATCTATCTATCTAATCTATCATCCCTCTATCTCATCTCTCTTAATTTATTTATTACTCTGTCTCCCTCCGCCACCCTCCTCATCCTCTCACCGCCCTTATACCCCCCCCCCCCCCCCCCCCTTTTCTGCCTCTCTCTCGCTCTATCAATCCGTCTCTATCCCGGGAGCGCGTGTGTGTGTAACGGGACCTTGCGGATGGAACTTTACCCTGTTTCTGTCTGCGGGAGTGTAGATGTGTTGCGGGACGGTTGCGACGGGAGCCCCACTTGTTATCTAACCCTAGATGTTTTTAACTTGTAACCTACCCATTCCACTCCAAGGGGAACAGAATTTATTCATTTGAAAATGTCAACTAAAGTTACACATACTTGTCGGAAGACATTCAATATTCAATTGGAAACTCTCCTCTCAATTTCACTCCCATGTTTTGTGCTGCAACTTCCAATTAACATTTTTCTCTTTGTGAAATCGGGATGGGCTGCTCAGCAAATAGTCTTAACAGGAAGACAATTAGTGGAGAGTTCTTGATTCATATCAATGGCAAAACATTCCCATTGGATTCAGCTCGTTATATCAGGGAACCTATCAGTTGCTAATTACTCCAAATAATGATTTCCTGTTTACTTACAAGAAGTTTTTTTTGTTTAATGCGAAGAATTTCCTGAGTTTAACCCAAATATTCCCCGCTGAAAAAATGAAGGGGGAGTTGGTGAGAGATATGGAGGCCGTTTCGATGGAATCGTTGATCGCTCGCCACTTCCCCCCTCTCCCGCAGCGCCCCCTCCCCGCCGCCCAATCTCCCCTGCAGGCGCGACCTCCCTCCCTCCCGCGGTGGGGTGCTCCCCTCCCGCTACCTCCCCTCGCTTCCGCGGCGCTTCCTCCTTGCCCTCACCCCCTCCCTCACTCCCGCGGCGCTCCCTCCTCGCTGTCCCCACCAGCCTGTGGCGTTCTCTCTTCACCGCCGCTTCCTCTTGCGGCGGTCATAAGTAGATCAGTGTGAATTTCGGAAAACGTTGTTTATGGTAGAGCGCATATTAACTTCGCCCTCTCCCCTCCCGTCCCCCCTTCTCTCTCCCTCTCCCTCTTTCTCACTTCCTCCTTCTCTCACCCCTACCCTCCTTCGCTTTTTCCCTATTCCCTAATTATTTTTTTCACCTCGTTCACCCTCCCCCCCCCCACACAATGCTTATCTCCGTCGTCCCATATGGTTTTCTCACTTCTCTCCCCTATCTTGACTCCTGTCCTCCTCCCCCTCTCTTGCCCCTTTCCCCGCGCCCGCTACCACTCTCCTCCTCATCTCAACGCTCTCTCTTCCACGCCTCTCCCTCCCTAAAAAAATAATCTCGCCCATTACTGCCACTCCTTCCTCGTCCATGCTTCCTGCGACCCCTCCACACCCCCAAACCCCCCTCTTCTTACTCCTCGACGTCTCTCCCGTAGTCTCGATCTCCCATTTCCTTTCCCCTACCCCCTAACCCCATCCATTCTATTCCTTCCCTTTCTTTCAACTTCCCATTATCTCCCCGACCTCTCGCCTCCTCTTCCTTCATACCCTCCGTTCTCGCCTCACCCCTTCCCTCTCTCCTCTCCCTTCTCTATGCCAATCGCTTCACCCGGACGCTTCCTCTCCCCCACTTGCTCCCTCACTTCCCTCCCATTCTTACCCTCTCTTCACATTACTCCCATCCATATCCCACTCCCTCATTTCCTCGGCTCATATCCCCCCATATCGTTCCCCTTCCCCTCTCTATCATTCCCCTTTCTCCCACTCTCTACTCCTTCCCTTCTCCCTCCACCAACCCGTTGTCCCCTATCTCGTCCTGTATCCCCTTCCCTCTCACTCCCCATTTCTCTCATTCGTCCTCTGTTCCCATCTCTCCTCTTATCTACGCTTCTCTCCTCATTCCCTCGCCAACCATTTCTCTTTCCCACGCGCAAATCCCCTCTCTCTCCGTTCTAAACACTTCCATCGCCCCCTCTTGACGACTCATGCTCTCTCTCTCTCTCTCTCTCTTTTTCCCGTTCCCTTTCCTCCCTCCCCATCCCTCTGCCTTCCCCCTGCCCATACATCCATTCCCTATGTCCCCTCTCTCTACTCCTCGTCGCCCCTTCCCTCCCCTTCTCTCCTCTCTCCCCTTTGCCTCACCAACTACATCTCCTTGCCTCTTCCCATCCCCCCACCAACGCACTCCACCTGCCCCTCTCTCTCCCCATTCACCCAATCTCTCTGTACACCTGCTCCTCTCGTTCCTACTAGCTCTCCTCTATCCCCTCTCCACAGTGTTCACCTACTCCCTCCCTCCCTTCCAGTGCCATGTCTTCGCAGCCGACTTTGCTCCAGTGCTGGGGGCTGACACTTTCCCTGTTTGGCTGGCTAGGCGGACTGGTCTGCTGCTCCTTGCCCATGTGGAAGGAGACCTTCTTCAGTGGATCCAGCCTGATGACGAAGCACCGCTCGGCCGAAGGTCTGTGGATAATCTGCGCCTTGCCCGGGCCCAGCAAAGCCAACTGCAAACTCATCGCCACTCCCTACGCGCAGTTGCCGCTCGACGTGAAAGCCGCCAGGGCGTTGACTCTGGCCTGCCTGGTCGCCGGGCTGCTAGGCGTCGTCTTTCAGATCCTGGGCTCCCGCTGCTGCTCCTGCGTCTCAGGGAAAGGGACCAAGAGGCGACTGGCGGCGGGTGGGAGCTGTCTGTGCGCCGTGGCCGGCTTGGCCTTGCTCCTCGCCGTCTCCTGGCCGGCCTTCGTCCTGGCCACAGAGTTCGACCACCCGATGATCAGCGAGACCTTGGACGTGTCGCTGGGACCCTGCATCTATCTGGGCTGGGCGGCGGGGGGCGCCTTGCTGCTCGGCGGCGGCGCGGTGCTGGCGGGGGAGCGGTTTTTTTCCCCAGTCGGGCGGTGTGAAGGGGGGGGGGCAGAGAGTGGGGGGAAAGGAGGGAGGGGGCAAAGGATGGGAGGGGAGGGGAAGGGGAAGGGGGAGGAAAAAGGAAGAGGGGAACTTCCTGTAAGAGAGGAAGGGTGGAGGCGTGGGGAGGGGTGGGGGGAATTTGTGCCATTCAATCGTGCTGATGTGATGGGAGACGGGCGGGTAAGGGTGTGGAAGGGAGGGGGGTAAGAGAAGGGAGGAGAGGCCACACGAAGGATGGAGGGGGGAGAGAAGATGGGGGGAGGGGGGGGCAGGGGTAGCGGAGTTGAGGGAGAGGGGAGCGATTAAGGAGGTGGAACCTCTAAGGAAAATTAGATAGAGGAATTTATATAGAATGTGAGCGTGGGGAGGGAAGAGAACGATTGGGAGAGAAGGTTTAAGGGGGAGGGAGGGGAGAGAAACGCACTTTGGAGGAGTAAGGTAGTCTGGGAGTGAGAGGGAGGGAAAGAGGGAAAGAGAGAGAGGGGGTAGGGCGGAGCAGAGGGGGCAGGGAAAATTCCCTTGAATGAAGAAGGAATGGGCGCAGCGAAGGAGTGTGAGAGGGTGGAAGGGAGTGGAACTTCTTTGGGGGGGGGGCGGGAGAGGTTCAGGAGTGTAAGCGAAGAGGAGGGGAGTGTTTAGGGGAGTGAATCGCTATCACTATCGCCCCTCCCGCGGTCTAAATCTCACCAACCATTACCCGCTTTTTCCGACCTTTCTTCCACCTGGCTTAACCCAATTCTCGGTCCCCTCCCCTCCTCTCTGCCCCCCCCCCCCCCCCCACCTCCCCCCCCCCCCCCACTACCCCCCCCCCCCCCCCCCCCCCCCCCCTACTGCTCTCCCCCGCCATTGCTCTCCTCCCTTCAGGTCCCTTCCCGCCTCCATATCGTTTTCCCACTCTCCTACATCTATCCAACTACCTGTGAATACACTCGCTCCTCCTCATCCCGCCCACCCCTCCCCTATTATCAAAAGATCATATCATAAGTGATGGTCAAAGTAGCAGAATTAGGCCATTCGGCCCATAAATTGTCTACTCCGCCATTCAAGGATGGCTGGTCTATCTCTCCCTCCCAACCCTATTGTCCTGTCTTCTCCCCATAACCTCTGACAGCCGTGCTAAACAAGATTGTATCCGTCTCTGCCTTAAATTTCTCACTCCTCTCACCCCTAGCTCCGTCCTCTCCTCTCCATACATGCTCTTTCCACCCCACCAATCCACTCTCTCCCACCTCCACGTCTCCCTACCCCATACTCTATCCTCCCCTATCCTCCCCTCATACTTTAACCTTTCTACTCTCTCCGCTCACCCCTGCTCCTCGCCCTATATCCCCGATCCCTCCTATCCTCGCCCTCCTCCTTCTCCCTCACCCAATCTCGGTCTAATCTCTCAACTCCGCCCTCCCTCTCCCCATCTCCAAACTTGCCCCGAGCGCCTGACCCTCCTCTCTCGCCCTCTAACCCCTCTCCCGCCAACTTTGCCTCCGCCCCCTTCTACTCAAATCTCCATCCTTCCCCCCTCTCCATTCTCCTTCCCCCTCTCCCTCTTTCCTCTCCCCCTCTTTCACGCCTGTCTCACTCCACCTATACACTTTCACCACTGTTCTGCCCCCTCACCTCGTCCACCCTCCTCCCATTCTCTATCCCAGTGTTCTCCCCCACACTCTCTTTCTCTACTGCCTCTCCCTCCCTCGCCTCCTTCCACTCTCTCTCCCTCCAGCCCTCCCCCCCCCCGCCCTAAATCTTTTCCCTCCCCTGGTATCTCCTTTGCACTGTCTTCTTCCAAAGCTTCACCTCCCTCTTTTCCCACTCTCTCCATCATCCCCCCTCTCCTCCCATCTTAACCATCACCTCCCTCCTCACCACTCCCACAATTATTCCTCCTCCACGGTGCTTCTTCCACTCTCCTCCCTCCGCCTCTCCTTCCTCCCAATAAGTTCACAAGTTATAGGAGTAGAATAAGGCCATTCGGTCCATCGAGTCCATTCGATCATGGCTGATCTCTGCCTCCTAATCCCATTTTCCTGCCTTCAACACCAAACCCTTGACACCCGTTCTAATCAAAATGTGCCTCTCTGCCATAAAAATATCCATTGACTTGGCCTCCACAGCCTTCAGTAGCAATGAGTTCCAGTTCAACTGCCTGCTGACTAAAAAAGTCCCTCCATACCTCCATTCTAAAAGAGCGCCCTTTAATTCTGAGGCTATGGCCTCTGGACCTCGACTCTCACACAGTGGAAACATCCTTTCCACATCCACTCCATCTATGCCTTTCATGACACTGGAAATTTCAATGAGGCTCCCACCTCAACCTTCTAAACGCCCATTGCTGTCAAGCGCTCATCACAGCTAACCCACTCATTCTTGGAATAATTCTTGTAATGTTCCTCTGGACCCTCTCCAGAGCCAACACACCCTTCTTCAGGTATGGGGCCCAAATCTGCTCACAGTATTGCTCAAAATACCTCCTCTCACTCCCTCCCTTCTCCACATTCTCCGCAACTCTGTATTCCACCATCACCTCCCTCTCCCTCCTACTATATCCCTCCCCTTATTGATCCTATTTTGCCTTCCATCTCCGAACTCGCTTCTCAAATTACGTATCATCTTACGCTCGCTTTCTCCGCTGAACCTCTCTCTCTCACTCTCATCTCACTGTACCTGCTCCATTGACCCGCCCCTACCCATCCTCCCCTATAAATGCATGTTCACAAGTCAGAGGAGAAGAATTAGGCCATGCGACCAATCGAGACCGTTCCGTCATTCAATCATGGTTAATCGATCTTTCCCTCTCAGCACTATTCTCCTGCTTTCTCCCTATAAGCCCCGACATCCTTACTGAGAACTCGTCAATCTCCACTTTAAAAATACTCTTAGATTTGGCCTCCACAAACGCCTATGGCAATGACTTCCACAGATTTGCCAAATAAATTCCCCATCACCTCCTTTCCAAAGGTACGCCCTTTTACTCTGTGTGCTCTGGTCCTAGACATTCTCTTCGCATCCGCTCTATCCAGGCCTTTCACTATTCGGTAAATTTCTATGAGGTCGCCACTCATCCTTCTAAACTTCAGTGAATACTGGCACACATTCATCATACCTTAACCCATCAAACATTCAACATACCTTAACCCATCATCGCTGGGATCATTTTCGCACATCTCTGGACTCTCTCCAAAACCAACATATCCCTTCTCAGATAAGGGGGATAACTGCTCAAAATTCTCCAAATGCAGTCTGACCAGTGCCTTATAAATCCTCAGACTAACATCCCTGCTTTCGTATTCCAGTCCACTCAAAAGGCATTCCCGATTACCGTTCCGACATGGAAATAAACATTTTGGGAATCCTGCACCAGCACTCCCAACTTCCATTGGACCTGTAATTTATGAACCCTCAACCCTATTAGAAAAAATTCAACGCCTTTATTCCTGCAAGCAAAGTGCATGATCGCACAGTTTGCTATGCCGTATTCCATCTCCAACTTATTTGCCCACTCTCCGAACCTGTCCAGTCCTTATGAACACCATCTGCTTCCCCTACAATACCTGACCCCCCAACTAACGTCGTATCATCAGCAAATCTATCATAGGCTCCCATCTTGTTCAGCAGCCTCACGTGCGGTGGTTTACCAAACTCTTTTTGAAAAATCTAATTAAACCACGTCCACAGAATCTCATTTGTCTGTCCTGCTATTTACTTCCTCAAAGGATTACAATAGATTGGCCCCCTTAGCAAAACGATGCCGAACAGTGAAAGGCTTGGATAGAGTGGGTGTGGGAAGGATATTTCTACTAGTGGGAACGTCTAGGACAACCTCAGAATTATAAGACGTGGAGGAATGTATTTAGTCAGAGTGTGATGAATCTGTGGAACATGTTGTACATTTAAAACATTATCCTCAGCCACAGACCCTAAAATCCTATCAGCTACTGGTCAGGCTAACCGGCTTAGAGTTTCCACTATTCTGCTTCGCTCTTTTCTTGAACAGTAGAGTGACATTTGCAATTTTTCGGTTCTCTCAGACCACTCCTGCCTAATTTAATCTTGAAAGATCACCACTAATACTTCCACACTTTCCAAAGCTACCTCTTTCGGAACACAAAGGTGTAGCCCATCTGGTCCACGCGGCTGATCCACCTTCAGACTTATCAGCTTCCCAAGCAACTTCTCCTTAGTAACAGCAACTCCACCAACTACTGCTCCGCGAAATTCTTCAATGTCTGACAAAGTCCTGGTGTCTTCCGCTGTGAAGAATGACGAGTAACGTGTAGTCCATTCGTCCGCCATTTTTTTTATTCCCCGTTACTATAGAATCGTAGAGTCATGGACTGATACAGCGTTGAAACAGTCCCTTCGGCCCAACTTGCTCATACCGGCCAACTTGTCCCAGCTAGATTAGTGCCACCTGCCTGCATTTCGTCCATGTCCCTCCAAACCTGTCCTATCCATGTACCTGTCCAACTTATTCTCAAACGTTAGGATTGTCCCTGCCTCAACTTCCCCCTGTGGCAGCTCGTTCCATACACCCACCACCCTGTGTGACAAAATTACCCCTCAGGTTCCTATTAAATCTATTCGCCTTCACCTTAAACCCGTGTCCTATGGTCGTCGATTCACATACTCTGGGCAAGATGCTCTGTGCATCCGATCTATTCCTCTCATGATTTTATACCGCTCGACAAGCTCACCCCTCGACAAGATCAGTCCTCATCCTCCTGCGTTCCAAGGAATAGAGTCACAGCCTACACAACATCTCCCTATAGCTCAGACCCTCTAGTCCTGGCAACGTTCTCCTAAATCTTCTCTGTATATTTTCCAACTTGACAACATCTTTACCTACAACATGGTTCCCAGAACTGAACACAATACTCTAAATGTGGCCTCACCAACGTCTTACACAGCGAGTATCATTTCCAAACGGTCCAATGTCCACTCGTGCCTCTCTTTAGATATCTGAAGAAACTGAAGAAGCTTTCTCCTTCTCCTTCATCCTCTCTCTCCCTCCTACCACTTTCTACTCCCCCTCCCCTCCACCCTCCCTGATACTTCTCTCTTCCCAACACCCCCGACCCTCTCCCACCCCCCCCCCCCCCCCCCCCCCGCTCCTCGCCGTGAGAATGATGGAGTTCCGCGGTGAGGAGAGGCTGTGGCTCTCCTCCCCGTGGGAGGGAGGCGGCAGCGACGAGGAGGCACATGGGAGGAATGGAGTGGCGAGGGTCATAAGATGATGTCATGAATAGAATTAGGCCATTCGGCCCATCGTCTACTCCGCCATGCGATCATTGCTGATTTTCCTCTCCCTCCTAACCCCATTTTTCTTGCCTTCCCCCTATAACCTAACTCCCGTACTAATCAAGAATCTATCTATCCATGCCTTCAAAATATCAACTGAAAGCCTCTACAGCCTTTTGTAGCAAACAATTCCACACGCTAACGAACCATAGAACTAAACAAATTCCTCCTCATCTCCTTCCTTAATTCTGAGGATATGACCGCTAGCCCTAGACTATCCCACCAGTGGAAGCATCCTCTCCAAACTCACTCCATCCAAGCTTTTCACTAGTGTGTACGTTTCAATGAGCCCCCCCCCCCCCCCCCCCCCCATTCTTCTACACTATAGTGAGTACAGGCCCAGTGCCGGCAACCGCTCATCATATGTTAACCTACTAATTCCTGGGATCATTCTTGTAAACCTCCTCTGGACCGTCTCCAGAGCCAGCACATCCTATCCAGGAGGGAGGGAGCGCTGTTAATGGAGTGCTGGAAAAGAGGAATCGCAGCATTAGGGATTTGAGGGATGGGGCGCGAGATGGAGGGAGGGAGTGGCGATGAGAGGCGCCGCGGGAGGAAGGAAGGGGGCGGCGGGGGAAGGGAGGGGGCGGCAAGAGGGGGAGGGGGCGGCAAGAGGGTGAGGCGGCGAATAGGGCGCCGTGGCAGGGATATTCGGCGAAGAGTGAGGGGGCGATCATGGCGTCGACATCTAGTTGACCAGCAATTACAACGATTCCCATTGTCGAAATGAAAACGCTCTTCATAAACCTTGCATTGGACCGGAAGGACGACAAGCGCAGCAATACACGGCAAATTGGCTTGAACTCCTGCACGTTGATTAGCCAGGAGGCTGATCTGTGACCTCCGTCTCGCCAGCAATAGACCCAGAGCAACCTCAATGCATTGTCACAAGCACAAGTGTCAAGAGTCAAGAGTGTTTTATTGTCATATGCCCCAGATAGATCAATGAAATTCTTACTTGCAGCAGCACAACAGCATTTGTAAATATAATACACTGTAAACAATATAATAACGAGAGAGAGAAAACAATTCAGTCTGTGATTATATACACATACTCACAAATACATATATATGCATAGATCGTATATTTTAACCTACCTGAACACTTTAATTCTCCTTCCCATCCCCGCACAAACCTTTCTGTTCTGAATATAGGATCATATTTCGCTTCGGCAGTTTACAGCCAAGTGGTATGACTATTGATTTCTCTAACTTCAAGTAAACCCGGAATTCCCTCTCTCTCCATCCCTACTACAACCAAGTCCATCCGCTTCTCGTTTTCACCCAACAAACACCTAAGCAATGGCCTGTTTCCTTTACCACCGTTCCTGTTTTGCGTATCTCCCATTAATTGTTCCTTGCATATTCGTCTATGTCTCTCGTTTCCCTTATCCCTAACCAGTCTGAAGAAGAGTCTCGACCCGAAACGTCGACCAGTCCTTCTTTCGGAGATGCTGCCTGTCCGCTGAGTTACTACAGACGTTTGTGTCTATCTTCTTATATGTGTGTGTGTGTGTGTGTGTGTGTGTGTGTGTGTGTGTGTGTGTGTGTGTGTGTGTGTGTGTGTGTGTGTGTGTGTGTGTGTGTGTGTGTACGTATGTGTGAGTGTATATATATATATACACTCACACATACGCTCACACATACATACACACAAAAAACAAACTATAATAGTGCAATAATAGCAATGTGTATGTAGTTCAGAGCTTATTTGAGGTGTTTAATAGCCGAATGACTGTAGGGAAGAAGCTGTTCCTGAACTTGGACTTTTGACTTTTCAGGCTCCTGTACCTTCTTCCCGATAGCAGGGGTTAAACGAGGTCCTAAGTGATAGCAGGAGGATTGGACCATTTGGCCCATTGAGTCGACGCCATTCAATCACGGCTGATCCATCTCTCTCCCAACCCCATTCTCCTGTTTTCTCCTCAAAACCCCTGACACCCGTAGTAATCACTGTGCGAGCGACTCTGAACTATTTGCTTGAATTATGTATTAAGCACACAATAAAAAATATTATTTTTCACTTCAAAAGATGCTCTTCTGTCGTTTCGCCTGTTTTTTTGAATCCCTGACAATCTCAAAAAATCTGTTCCTCCGCAATGTCTATAATATTGCCACCCCGAGAATCCTTGCCTTGGCTCCATAACTTGATGCGTAGGAGTTCAGGCCCACCATGTTTCCCCCTGATCCCTCCCCCTTCTCCCTCTGTGCCGCTCCTCCCCATACCGTTCTCCCTTCTCGCTCCTCAACACTCCCCCTCCCCTCTCCAATGCCGTCGCTTCTCGCTCTCTCCTCTCGATCCTCCCGTCTTTCATACCACCCAGTGTCCCCTCTCCCTCCACTAGCTCTCTCATCCCCTCTTCTGCCTCACATTTCCCGACACCCCTTTGCCTTCTCTCCCTCCAACCCGTCCCTCCTTCCTTCTTCGTCCAAATCACCCCACCTCCCCTTACCCAAACCCTTTCATCTCCTCCCTTCCCTCTGCCTCCTCGAGTCAATTTTCCGCTATCTTTGCCACGCACTCTCCTCCACTTTCCTTCAAACACCGTCCCTCCTCCCCTCCCCTCCAATCACCTCATAGAGTCACAGAGTGATGCAGTGTGGAAAGAGGCTCTTCGGCCTCTTGCCCACGCCAGCCAACATGTCCCATCTACACTAGTCCCACCTCCCCGTCTTTTGTCCATATCCCTCCAAACCAGCAAGATTTGAGATAGTCCCAGCCTCAACTACCTCATCTGACAGCCACCATTCTTTATGTGAAAAGAGACCCCTGAGATTCCTATTAAACCTTTTTTCCCTTCACCTTAAACCTATGTCCTCTTTTCTTCAATTCACCTTGACTGGGCAAGAGCCTCTGTGCATCTACCCGATCTATTCCTCTCGTGATTTTTACCTACTCAACCCCTCCCTATAGCTCAGGCGCTCAAGTCGTGGCAACCTGGCAACATAGTCCAGTCCTGGCATCTGCAGCAACTGCCCTCTCCCTCCTCCCATCTCTCTCCGACCTACCTTCCTGCTCCTTTTCTCCTCCCATTTCGCAGCGATCCCGCTCACCCCCACCCCCACCCCTGCCATTCTGCCTCGTACTCGCGGAAGGGAGGTAGCGCCGCGGCGAGTGGAGGCAGCGGCGAGGCTGCAGCGCCGTGCGAGTGAGGGGTCGCCGAGGAGGGAGCGCCACCGAGGGAGAGTTGTGGCGAGGAGGGAGCGCCACCGAGGGAGGGTTGTGGCGAGGAGGGAGCGCCGCGCACTAGAACGGGGATCGGGGGACACTTTTTGTTTTTCAAGTCTTTACCTTCCCGGAGATATGATCAAGTTTCGGATCACATTTTCCGGGCTCGACGCGACGCCCCGACGCGAGGTTCGATCGCCCGGCGCGGGGGAGCTGACAACCCCACGATGCGGGAGCTGAACGCCTCGACGCGGAGGGCCCGAACGACGCCGGCTACAGGAGTTAAGACCATCCCGTCAACGGAGGGCTCGAGGCCCCCGACCGAGGAAGAACAAAAGGAAGGACTTCAACTTTATTTCGCCTTCCATCACAGTGAGGAATGTGTAAGAGTCACTGTGGTGGATGTTCATGTTAAAATGTGTTTTTGAGTCGCTTGCTTTTAATTCTATGAGTGACCTGGCCAATGAAATTCCTCGTATGTTGCAAAACATACTTGGCGAATAAATTCTGATTCTGAAATCTGATTCTGAACTGTGGGAGGGCCGCGGGACGGAGGAGATTATTAGTATGGAGCGTTGGAACAGGGGGGCAGGAGCGGGCGAAGAAGTAGCGGGATTGACGGGTAGTGAGGAAGGAGAGCCGTTTTGTTTAGTTTAGAGATACAGCGCGGAAAGAGGTCTTTGTCCAACCGAGTCCGCTCTGACCAGCGATCCAATAGACAATAGACAATATGTGCAGGAGTAGGCCATTCGGCCCTTCGAGCCAGCAGCGCCATTCAATGTGATCATGGCTGATCATCCCCAATCAGTACCCCGTTCCTGCCTTCCTGCCTTCTCCCTGCCTCCGCTCTTTTTAAGAGCCCTATCTAGCTCTCTCTTGAAAGCATCCAGAGAACCAATCTCCACCGCCCTCTGAGGCAGAGAATTCCACAGACTCACCACTCTCTGTGAGAAAAAGTGTTTCCTCGTCTCCGTTCTCAATGGCTTACTCCTTATTCTTAAACTGTGGCCCCTGGTTCTGGTCTCCCCCCAACACCGGGAACATGTTTCCTGCCTCTAGCGTTTCCAAGCCTTAACAATCTTAAATGTTTCATTGAGAATCCTCTCATCCTTCTAAACTCCAGAGTGTACAAGCCCAGCTGCTCCATTCTCTCAGCATATGACAGTCCCGCCTTCCCGGGAATTAAGCTTGTAAACTAACGCTGCACTCCCTCAATAGCAAGAATGTCCATCCTCAAATTAGGGGACCAAAACTGAACACAATACTCCAGGTGTGGACTCACTTGGGCTCTGTACAACTGCGGAAGGACCCCTTTGCTCCTATGTTCAATTCTTCTTGTTATAAAGGCCAACATGCCATTCGCTTTCTTCACTGTATAAAGGCCTGAGTTCCGCACACACTAATCCAATTCTGTACACACATATGGATAATTGACACTTATACCAAGCCAATTAACCTACAAACTTGCATGCGGTCACGGAGAGAATATACAAACTCCGTAAAGACAGCACCTGTGGTCGGGATTTCAACCCGGGATCCCGGCGCTGTAAGTGATATAAACCGCTATCACAAGTACTAATGGAGAATCCATCAATCTCTGCCTGAAAGATATGCATTGACTTCGCCTCCACAGCCTCTGTGGCAATGGATTCTACACTTTCACCGGCCTCTGACAAAATAAATTCCACCTGATCTCTTTCCTAAAGGTACATCCTTTTAGTCTGGACCTATGGCAGCTAGCCCTATACTCTACAACTAGTTCAAACATGCTCTCCACATCCACACTATCCAGGCCTTTCACTTTTTGGTAAGTTACAATGTGGTCCTCCCTCATCTGTATAAACTCCAACTAGTTCAGGCCCAGTGTCATCAAACGCTCATTATATGCTAACCCACTCATTCCTGGGTTAATTCTTGCAAACCTCCTCTGGACCCTCTCCAGCGCCGGCATATCCTTTCTCAAATATGGGGACCAATATATTATATATACATAACACAAAAAGCTGGAGACAGCGGGACAGGCAGCATCTCTGGAGAGAAGGAATGGGTTGAGACCCTTCTTTAGACTCCCACAAATTGCTGAAGGCTCAGGTTTCTCCAGGTTTGTAGGTTAGTTGGCTTGGTATGATTGTAAATTGCCCTTGGAGGGTAGTATGGAACTAATGTATGGTGATCGGTGGTCGGCGTGGACTCGGTAGACCGAAAGGCCTGTTTCCACACTGTATCTCTAAATTAAACAAAACTAAGTTTAGCCTCAACAACTCTCAGTCATAATAAGCGAGTTTGGCATTACAACTGCGCATGCCCAGGTCTTGGGTCATTTGGGATAAACATTCTCGCCAGCTGAGCTACTATGTGTCAATGGACCTGCGTATTCAATAGACAATAGACAATAAGTGCAGGAGTAAGCCATTCGGCCCTTCAAACCAGCACCGCTGTTCACTGTGAACAGGGTACACCACAATGTACCCTGTCCCTGCCTTCTCCCCATAAATCATTGACTCCACTATCCTTAAGAGCTCTATCCAACTCCCTTTTGAAAGCATCCAGATAATTGGCCTCCACTGCCTTCTGTGGCAGAGAATTCCACAGATTCACAACCCTCTGTGTGATAAGTTTTTCTTCATCTCCGTTCTAAATGGCTTACCCCTTATTCATAAACTGTGGCCCCCTGGTTCTGGATTCCCCCGACATCGGAAACATGTTTCCTGCCTCTACCGTGTCCAGACCCTTAATCTAAATTACTAAAAGTCTGATCATAACCACTTCCTGTTGTTCTGTATATTGATTTTAGAGAAAACGCTGCTACATACGGCTGTGATTTTTGGCCATCTTACTCAGAGTCCCCCTCCGCTGTGCTGAACAAGAGGATTTCTCCCATCGATGAAAAATAAAAGTGTTATTAGTGTTTTAATAATGTTGAGATTCTCCCTCCTGCAGGCCACGCCCCTTCCGGAGGGACTATAAAACCCTGGGTACACAAAAAGCTGGAGAAACTCAGCGGGTGCAGCAGCATCTAAGGAGCGAAGGAGATAGGCGACGTTTCGGGTCGAGACCCTTCTTCAGACTGGTCAGGGATCAGGGAAACGAGAGATATAGACGGTGATGTGGAGAAATAAGGAACAATGAGTGAAAGATATGCAAATATATCTCTCGTTTCCCTGATCCCTGACCAGTCTGAAGAAGGGTCTCGACCCGAAACGTCGCCTATCTCCTTCGCTCCTTAGATGCTGCTGCACCCGCTGAGTTTCTCCAGCTTTTTGTGTACCCTCGAT
The DNA here is from genome assembly GCA_035221665.1 of Okamejei kenojei. NCBI lineage: Eukaryota > Metazoa > Chordata > Chondrichthyes > Rajiformes > Rajidae > Okamejei > Okamejei kenojei. The sequence continues at coordinate 96,074 of JAVHYY010000340.1, read as the reverse complement.
TCTCCAGCATCTGCAGTTCCTTCTTTAAGACTATAAAACCCTGAAGTGTTGAGTGCCTTAGTCAGCCTCTGCAAGATGGGGGAAGCGAGAGCGTCACGTCTCTCAGTCTGAGCTATGAATAACACTGAACACATGTCTACTAAACTGTGAGTGTGGTTTTACTGACCTTGAGTGCCCTTAATGTGGTTTGAAAATTAAAATGTGGTTGGTTTGAAATAAAGCATAGCAAATGATTGGTGGTGGTTCGTTTGAAATAAAGCATTACAAATGGTCGGCGGTGGTTGGTTTGAAATAAAGCAGGCAAATGGTAGGTGGTGGTTGGTTTGAAATAAAGCAAGGCAAATGGTCGGTGGTGGTTGGTTTGAAATAAAGCAAGGCAAATGGTCGGTTGTGGTTGGTTTGAAATAAAGCACCAAATAGGGGGAGGGAAAGGTGACACCTGAATCAACTGAACACACTGAATGTCTACTGAAATGTGAGTGCGGTGTTTGTGGTGTTTTGTGTAGTTTTATAGTGGTTTCACCCAGCTTGATATGGTATGAAACTGCATTTAAATATGGTGGTCTTGCACCCTGCTGGAAGTGGCATGAAACTGCACTTGAATTTGGTGGCCTTGCACCCTGCTTGAAGTGGCGTGAAACTGCACTAGGATTTAGTGGCCTTGCACCCTGCCTGAAGTGGAGTGAAACTGCACTAGGATTTAGTGGCCTTGCACCCTGCCTGAAGTGGAATGAAACAGCACTTGAGTTTGGTGGCCTCGCATCCTGCTTGAAATGGAATTTCAAGGAATAGCCGTGAGTCAACTGTCAGCCCACCAGCCTTGAGTGAGCTGCCAGCACATCAGGCTTGACTGACTGAGCAGCCATCCCATGAATCCATTTGGCCCACAATGTCCATACTAGCTTGGATCATATCTCTGCTGAACATCTTAAGTATGCGAGTATGAGGATAGCTCCTCTCCTAGCTATTTGTTTTACTGGCTTTATGATTCATGGCATGTTACCAGACTCAATGTTTTCTGTCCTGTTAGTGCCGGTTATTAAGGACAAAGCGGGTAAAGTAGGCAGTTTAAATAATTACCATAGCTTTAGCCAGCATATTGTCAAAAGTATTAGAAAGAGTTCTGCTGGATAGAATACATGAGTTTGTTAACTCCACAGTTAACCAGTTTGGCTTTAAAGCTAAACATGGCACTGACGTATGCATATATGCCCTAAAGGAGATTGTAAACAAATATCGAGGCAAAAACTCTTCAATCCTTATGTGCTTTATTGATGCCTCCAAAGCCTTTGACCGTGTTAATCACAGAAAGCTGTTTGGTAAAATGCGTCAAAGAGGGGTGCCTAAATACATTGTGAGAATACTGGCCTACTGGTATGCCCACCAGACTATGCAAATAAAATGGGGCAATAGGGTCTCAGCCCCATTTGGGGTTAGCAATGGTGTTAGACAAGGGTGAATTTTGTCCCCAGTCCTTTTTAATCTATATATTGATGATCTGTCTAAACAATTGAAAGCCTGTAACACTGGGTGCATGATTGGTAATATTCTAGTAGTGAACCATATTATGTATGCAGATGATCTTGTGGTCTTTAGTCCATCTAGCGCTGGTCTCCAGCAGCTCCTTACTGCATGTTCCGTGTATGGTTTGGAACATGACATTAAATATAATGCTAGTAAGAGTGCTGTTATGGTCTGTGGAACCAAAGGGGATAAAAGCCTAAAATATCCTGATTTTAAATTGTCTGACAACAATCTTAGTGTCTGTAATAAGATATAATATCTAGGGCATATTATTACAGAACACATGACAGATGATGAGGATATTCATAGGCAACGACGCATGCTGTATATACAGGCGAATATCCTCTTGCTTAAATTTGGTGCGTGTGCAGATGTGGTGAAGATGTCGCTATTTAGAGCATACTGCACACCCCTCTACACTGCGTACCTGTGGTCGAACTATTTAAAGACAAGTATGCAGAGACTAAAGGTTGCATATAACGATGCCATGAGAATACTGCTAAGGCAACCAAGATGGTGTAGTGCCAGTAATATGTTTCTGGCTGCAGGAGTCAGTACTCTAGAAGCTATCCTAAGACACCACATGTATAAATTCATTTGCAGGATAAATGACTCTAAAAATGTGCTTATTGTGGCCTTGACAAACATAAGGGTTAGCACTACACGCTACGAATCCCAGTTGTGGAGACACTGGTATCGTTGTCTCGTTGTATGACATTGATCATTTTTTACTCTGGATTTTTAACTTAAGTATTGTGAGGTTTTTTTTTTAATATATAAATTATGATGTTTTTATGTGATTTACCATGATTTTATACATATTTATGATATTTGAGATGCAATGCAATTTTAATGTAATGTTGCCCCTTGTCTGGACCTTGAGTCCGTAATAAAGTTATTATTATTATTATAGAAACATAGAAACATAGAAACATAGAAATTAGGTGCAGGAGTAGGCCATTCAGCCCTTCGAGCCTGCACCGCCATTCAATATGATCATGGCTGATCATCCAACTCAGTATCCCGTACCTGCCTTCTCTCCATACCCTCTGATCCCCTTAGCCACAAGGGCCACATCCAACTCACTCTTAAATATAGCCAATGAACTGGCCTCAACTACCCTCTGTGGCAGAGAGTTCCAGAGACTCACCACTCTCTGTGTGAAAAAAAAGTCTTTTCATCTCGGTCTTAAAAGGATTTCCCCCTTTCCTTAAGCTGTGGACCCCTTGTCTGGGACTTCCCCAACATGGAACAATCTTCCTGCATCTAGCCTGTCCAACCCTTATGAATTTTGTAAGTTTCTATAAGATCCCCTCTCAATCTCCTAAATTCCAGAGAGTAAACCGAGTCTATCCAGTCTTTCTTCATAAGACAGTCCTGAAATCCCAGGAATCAGTCTGTGATGAACCTTCTCTGCACTCCCTCTATGGCAATAATGTCCTTCCTCAGATTTGGGAGACCAAACCTTACGCAATACCCCAGGTGTGGTCTCATCATTTATATATTGTAAATAGCTGGGTCCAGCACTGAGCCCTGCGGTACCACTAGTCACTGCCTGGCCATTGTGAAAAGGACCCGTTTTACTCCTACTTTTTGCTTCCTGTTTGCCAGCCAGTTCTCTATCCACATCAATACTGAACCCCTAATATCGTATGCTTTAAGTTTGTATACTAATCTTTATGTGGGACCTTGTCGAAAGCCTTCTGGAAGTCCAGATATACCACATCCACTGGTTCTCCCTTATCCACGCTACTACTTTACATCCTCGAAAAATTCCACAAGAATCGTCAGACATGATTTACCTTTCGTAAATCCATGTGACTTTGTCCAATGATTTCACCACTTTCCAAATGTGCTGCTATCCCATCTTTATAACTGACTCTAGCAGTTGCCCATACCGATGTTTAGACTAACTGGTCTGTAATTCCCCGTTTTCTCTCTCCCTCCCTTCTTAAAAGAGGGGTTACATTTGCTACCCGCCAATCCTCAGGAACTACTCCAGAATCTAAAGAGTTTTGAAAGATTATCACTAATGCATCCACTATTTCCTGAGCTACTTCCTTAAGTACTCTGGGATGCAGCCTATCTGGCCCTGGGGATTTATCGGCCTTTAATCTATTCAATTACGCAACACTACTTCCCGACTGACCTGGATTTCACTCAATTCCTCCTTTGACCCACGGTCCCCTGCTATTTCCGGCAGATTATTTATGTCTTCCTTAGGAAGACGGAACCAAAGTAGTTATTCAATTGGTCCGCCATATCCTTGTTCCCCATGATCAACTCACCTGTTTATGACTGCAAGGGACCTACATTTGTTTTAACTAACCTCTTTCCCTTCACATATCTATAAAAACTTTTGCAGTCAGTTTTTATGTTCCCTGCCAGTTTTCTTTTTCATAATCTATTTTTCCTTTCCTAATTAAGCCCTTTGTCCTCCTCTGCTGGTCTCTGAATTTCTCCCAGTCCTCTGGTATGCTGCTTTTCCTGGCTACTTTGTACGCATCATCCTTTGCTTTGATACTATCCCTGATTTCCCTTGTTATCCACGGATGCACTACCTTCCCCGATTTATTCTTTTGCCAAACTGGGATGAACATTTTTTGTAGTTCATCCATGCAGTCTTTAAATGTCTTCCATTGTATATCCACCGTCAACCCTTTTAGAATTAATTGCCAGTCAATCTTGGCCAATTCACGTCTCATACCCTCAAAGTTACCTTTCTTTAAGTTCAGAACCATTGTTTCTGAATTACCAATGTCACTCTCCATCCTAATGAAGACTCAACCATATTATGGTCACTCTTGCCCAAGGGGGCACGTACAACAAGACGGCTAACTACCCCTTCCTCATTACTCAAAACCAGTCTAAAAATAGCCTGCTCTCTCGTTGGTTCCGCTACATGTTGATTTAGATAACTATCCCGCATACATTCCAAAAAAATCCTCTTCCTCAGCACCCCTGCCAATTTTGATTCACCCAATCTATATGTAGATTGAAGTCACCCATTATAACAGTTTTGCCTTTGTCGCACGCATTTTCTAATTTCCTGTTTGATACCATCCCCAACTTCACTGCTACTGTTAGGTGGCCCTGTACACAACACCCACCAGCGTTTTCTGCCCCTTAGTGTTTGTAGCTCTACCCATACCGATTCCACATCCTCCAAGCTAATGTCCTGCCTTTCCATTGCGTTAATCTCCTCTCTAACCAGCAACGCTACCCCACCTCCTTTTCCTTTCTCTCTATCCCTCCTGAATATTGAATATCCCTGGATGTTCAGCTCCCAGCCTACGTCACCCTGGAGCCATGTTTCCGTGATCCCAACTATATCATAATCATTAATATCTATCTGCACGTTCAACTCGTCCACCTTATTACGAATACTCCTTGCATTGAGACACAAAGCCTTCAGGCTTGTCTTTACAACGCACTTACCCCTTATACAATTTTGCTGAAAAGTGGCCCTTTTTGATTTTTGCCCTGGTTTATATTATTATTATTACTAGCCCTCTGGAAACGAGTGCCTTCAGCCCACAACACCCATACCAGCGCTCCAGAAAGCACCCCCCCCCCCCCCCCCACTGGCCTCCAATATAGGAATTGGTGGAGAGGTGGAATGTTGCGTCCTTCTCATCCTTCTAAATTCCAGAGTATACAAGCCCAGCCACTCCGTTCCATTGACAGTCCTGCATCCTGGGATTAACCTCATGAACCTATGATGCACTCCCTCAATAGTCCTTCTATATAATAGTCCAAATTTGGAGACCAACATTCCACACAATACTCCAGGTGTGGTCTCACCAGGGCCCTGTTCAATGCAGACGCACGTCTTTGTTCCTACACTCAACTCATCTTATTATGAAGGCCAACATGGCATTCGCTTTATTCACTGCATGTTTACTCTCAGTGACTGATGAACAAGGACCCCCAGATCTGTTGATCTCTAAAAGTTTCCAAATCCTCTGGCTTTCCGCTCAGCTTTGCTATGTTATAATTATTCTCTTTCATTTTTATACTGTCCCTGACTTCCCTTGTCAACCACTGTCACCCCTTTCCCCCCTTGGAATCTTTCTTCTTCTTTGGAATGAACTGATCCTGCACCTTTTGTTTTATTAGGGGAAATGCCTGCCATTGTTGTTCCACTGTCATCCATGCTAGGGTATATTTCCAGTCAACTTTAGCCAGCTCATCCCTCATGGCTCCATAGTCCCCTTTGTTCAATTGTATTACCGGAACTTCTGATTTTCCTTCTCCCTCTCAGATCTTCTTAAGGATAAAAATCCTTTAAGACCGAGATGAGAAAGACTTTATTCACACAGAGAGTGGTGAGTTCTCTGGAACTCTCTGCCACAGAGGGTAGTTGAGGCCAGTTCATTCGCTATATTTAAGAGTGAGTTGGATGTGGCCCTTGTGGCTAAGGGGATCAGAGGGTATGAGAGAGGCAGGTACGGGATATCTGAAACACAACTAGTTGAATGATGATCAGAACCAAATATGAATGGCGGTGCAGGCTCGAAGGGCTGAATGGCCTACTCCTGCACCTAATTTCTATGTTTCTACTTTGTTTCTATCTATCCATCTCTATCTATCCATCTCTATTGATCCATCTCTATCGATCCATCTCCATATATCCCTCTCTATCTCTATCTCTCTATCTTGTGTTCTTCCGGTTTGCAGGGTTGTTCTATTTGCGCAAAAACGGTCTACGATAGCGCTATGATTTTTCGCCACCTTACTCACCATTCTCCTCTGCTCAAGTGCAACAGGTTTTGTTCCGATCGATTATATAGTTCAAAGATATTAAGGTTTAAAAATATTTAAAAAAACGCGCACATTGCAGATTGGTCCCCTGTCCTGCCAGTCACCGCCAAGTAGATTGGTCTCATATCCTGTCAGTCATCCTGGACGGCGACGACAAGGCGGGACGGCGACACCCCTTCGGGCGCAACATAACCGCATTGATTGGCTGGACCCTCTGTCACTCACTAGCGGGGGAAATAAAGCTGAAGGAGTGGAGCGATTCCAGCGAGTGGAGTTTGTGCATCACCACTGGCTGGAGCTGCGTCGCCCAGACCCAGGTCGACTCCAACTCTACAAGGCCGACTCTGACTCCGACTTCGACTGCTGCCTTGAGATCCTGGGGAGGTGAGGACGGAAAGTGGGGAGATTAAGGGTGAGGAGGGAAAGTGGGGAGATTGAGGGAGAGGAAGGGGTGGGGAGGGAAAGGGGAAAAGAGAGTATGGGGAGGATGGGGAATAGAGGGAGAGGAGGGGGAAGTGGGTGAGGTAGTGAATGGGGAATAGAGGGTGAGGATGTCAGTGGAGGAGGTCAGGAGGGAAAGTGGGAGGGATAGGGGGAGGTGAGGAGTGGGAGATGGAGGGGTAGGAGGGGCTAGGAAGGGAAGATGAGTTGTGGAGAGAGGGAGGGGGTTACTGAGGGTAGGGGAAAGGAAAATTAGAGGTGAAGGAGGGATTTAGGGAAGGGAGGAGGCGAGGGGAAAGAAGAGGGAGGATGAAGAAGAGGGAGTGCTGGGGGATGAGGGGAAATGAGCCATGTTTGCGCAGTTAGGGGCTAAGGGGGAGTGGTGGAATATTGCATTGGGGAACGGGTTACGTTGTGGGAACGGGTGAGTGGAGGAAAATTGCATTGGGGAACGGATTGCGTTGGGGGACCAGTCCTCCCGTGTGACAATGGGACCTAACTGGTCCCACTTAGTTTTTTTGTAGATTAAAACTTATCATATTATGGTCACAACCTCCTAATGGCTCCTTTACGTCGAGTTCCCTTATCAAATCTGGTTCATTACACAACACTAAATCCAGAATTGTCTTCTCCCTGGTAGGCTCCAGTACAAGCTGCACTAAGAATCCATCATGGGGGCACTCCAAAAAACTCCCTTTCTTGTGGTCCAGTAGCAATCGGATTTTTTGGCCCTGAGTTTATCCAGCTGCTTCTCCAGTTCCCCAACACGTTAATTTGGGAGCTGCACCTGAACACAATTTCCACAGGCATAGTTTCCACTTTCCAGAAGCTCCAGCAGTGTCCCTGACTTCCCACATCCTGTAGGAAACACACTGGATCTATATGCCTGCCATTTCTTCAGTGGACAAAAATCACAAATTTTAATCAAGTGTATCCTCCTTCCCTCAGCCACCTCGCCGAAAACTCTTAAGTCAAAGACTTTACCCTCCCCCCCCCACAAGACACTTAACCTCAACAAGACCGCTCCCAACAAGGCCGCTCCGCTACAGTTGCACTTCTTTATCTGTTAACTAATTCACTTGCAATTTAGGGCGAATGAGTCAATCACTTGCACCTGGGCTTTTAGCGTGCTTTTTAAATCATCTTTGCCTCTGAGTCATCTACTATCCAATACCTGCTCTCGCTGCTTCTGGCTGCTACTTCTCTCCGACTACAGTAAAAAAATCTAATTTCAATGAGATTTACAAATAAATGTATCCGTCAAATATGTCAGCAGTAGGCCACAGTTTACTGACAGCTGAACAAATCCACAATTGTATCTATTTAAATTATTGACACGATACAGCGCCAGCCTTGAAAATGCAAGCATGCCTGGAACAAACCTGTCAATTATAAAATCCCTGGCATTAGCCTGAGTCACAGCCATTCAAATTCCATGTTGATTTACATAAATTACAAATTGTGTGGTCAACCAATTTGAAACTGTCCTTGCATTCCTATCTGAACAACTTCCTGGATTGAACGAAACGAGGAGAATGCGCTGTGTGGGGAATAGGTTGGAAAGTTCAGATTGGATTTGAACAAGCCGGTTAAACTTTCGAGGTGGGTTGGCTTAAATAAAGATGCTGTCACTTTAACTTCTGGGGTTGATTCCAGTCTGTCAGGGCACACTGTTGGGAGCTTGGTCTGGGTGACCAGGCGGTGATAATTAGGAGACTCTGCAGCCATTTGAACCACAGCCAAACTATAGGCTTTACTCTGGAGTGTGTTGCAGACCCCAGCTGACAGAACCTGATCTTGGTCTCTTTGAAGGAGGTGCGGCCTGCCCTAACAGGTGGGCAAATGCTGAACCAACCCGTAATATGAGTGGGAGCATTTTCTCAGTCAGACGTTGTCGACAGTTGGTGTGGGGGATCTGGGAGAGAGAGAGCCGGCGATGCCACAGACGGAACTGTTTAATAACAACCCATTAAAATCTGCCATTTGGTCACTTGGCAAACTGGGCTAATCTGACCTGATCTGACAGCCCTCTCGCTAGCTTGCTGCATGCCCGATCCTAACGCAGAACCACCACAAAACCTTTGGGCTTCAGGTAACACCTGCACAAAGAGCCCCTGCTAACAAGGGCAGGTGAACTGTGCTGGTCAACATGCACTGGGCGAAATGGTGGGGGAAACACACCACAACCACTGCAAACTTGGAACAGCACTCAATCTATCCAATACTAAAGGGCAGGCATTTCGCAGTTAAGTATCTTATATCGGATTGGCGGCTCCTTCACAGGGTCTCCAACCCTGTATTCAGTTTTCCTCAGAGATGAATCGTTGCCTTAATGGTACATTCACACCGCCTGTAGGTAAACCATCCGCCGCACATCACATTGATACAGTCGCTGCCTGCCTCAGATTAAATATATTTTTACACATAAATTATGAATAAAGATAAGAAAATGTATCAAACCCAAGTAATATTTTCTTATTCCAGTAGCAAACACATTAAGGATTAAATTAAAATAATAAATAGTTTAACTTTTTGAATTATCTGTCTGTCTGTCTATCTGTCTATCTGTCTATCTGTCTATCTGTCTATCTTCGTCTATCCTATCTGTCTATCTGTCTATCTGTCTATCTGTCTATCTGTCTATCTATTGTCTATCTGTCTATCTGTCTATCTGTCTATCTGTCTATCTGTCTATCTGTCTATCTGTCTATCTGTCTATCTGTCTATCTGTCTATCTGTTATCTGTCTATCTGTCTATCTGTCTATCTATCTGTCTAACTGTCTATCTGTCAATTGTTTTCTATCTGTCTATCTGTCTAACTTGTCTGTCTATCTGTCTCCTATCTGTCTATCTGTCTATCTGTCTATCTGTCTATCTGTCTATCTGTCTATCTGTCTATCTGTCTATCTGTCTATCTGTCTATCTGTCTATCTGTCTATCTGTCTATCTGTCTATCTGTCTATCTGTCTATCTGTCTATCTGTCTATCTGTTCTATCTGTCTATCTATCTGTCTATCTGTCTATCTTCTATCTGTCCTTTCATCTTGACCACTTCCAGTCCACGTTGTTTTTAAAAATGCGCAAAAAAGGTACCCTATATAGCTATAACTCACCATTCTCCTCTGCTCCAAGCCACCAAGTTTTGTTCCGTACGGTGGAAGATTACAAAAGTAATGAAGGTTTAAAAAATCATGAGATCAGCAGATTGGTCTTCTCGCCTGTCAGTCACCATGAAGGTAACGTCCCTTCCAGCACCCACTGGAGAATAAAGCCCATGAGGTGGGGCTGTCTGTGAGCATGTCCAGAAGCCGCTCAGAATAAAGCTGAAGTAGTGCAATGTGGGCTGTGTGCGGGGGCAGTCTTTGTTCCCTGCACAGCCCCCCTACCCACACCACCCTCTCCGTCACACTCCCCCTCTCACACCTCCCCTTCAAGCCCTCCCCCCCTCCCCCACACCAGCTTCTCCCTCACACCCCCTCCCTCACATCTCCATTCCCTCACCACCCCACCCTGACCCCCACACACCCCCTCCGCAACACCCTCCCCCCCACACACCTCTCCCACACTCCACACCCCCCTCCCCCACACACACACCCTCCATTACACACTCCCTTCTCCACACACCCACCCACCAGCCCCCGACAGACCCCACCTGAAGCTGTCCCCTCCCCTGTCTGCAGGACGCTTCCTGCCTGAAGCCGTCCCCGTCCCCCAGCTACAGAACGCTCCCGCTATTGCATTGGGGGAACAGGTGAGTGGTGGAATATTGCATTGGGGAATGGGTTGCATTGGGGAACCAGGCCTCCTGTGTGACTGTGACCCAACGGCTCCCACTTAGTCTAGTATCTCATAATTGCAGATTATTGATCTGAACTAGAACTGGGACTGGAGAGATATATACAGTGGCTTGCAAAAGTATTCATACCCTTGAACTTTTCCACATTTTGTCATGTTACAACCACAAATGTAAATGTATTTTATTGGGATTTTATGTGATATACCAACACAAAGTGCGCATAATGTGAAGTGGGAGGAAAATGGTTTTGAATTTTTTTTACAAATACAAAACTGAAAAGTGTGGCATGCAAAAGTATTCAGCCCCCTTTACTCTGATACCCCTAAATAAAATCCATTGCAAACCAATTGCCTTTCAGAAGTCACCTAATTAGTAAACAGAGTCCACTTGTGTGTAATCTAAATCTCAGTATAAATACAGCTGTTCTGTGAAGGCCTCGGAGGTTTGTTAGAGAACATTAGTGAGCAAAGAGCATCATGAAGCCCAAGGAACACACCCAGACCAGGTCAGGGATAAGTTGTGGAGAGTTTAAAGCAGGGTTAGGTTAGAAAAAAATATCCCAAGCTTTGAACATCTCACGGAGCACTGTTCAATCCATCATCCTAAAATGGAAAGAGTATGGCACAACTGCAAACCTACCAAGACATGGCTGTCCACCTAAACTGACAGGCCGGGCAAGGAGAGCATTGATCTGAGAAGCAGCCAAGAGGCCCACGGTAACTCTGGTGGAGCTGCAGAGATCCACAGCTCAGGTGGGAGAATCTATCCACAGGACAACGATTAATTGTGTACTCCACAATCGGGCCTTTATGGAAGAGTGGCAAGAAGAAAGTATTGTGGAAACAAAGCCATAAGAAGTCCGTTTGCAGTTTGCCACAAAGTAACGTGGGGGACACAACAAACATGTGGAGGAAGGTGCTCTGGTCTGATGAGACCAAAATTGAAGTCTTTGGCCTAAATGCAAAACGCTATGTGTGGTGGAAAACTAACACTGCACATCACCCTGAACACACCATCCCCATTGTGAAACATGGTGGTGCAGCATCATGCTGTGGGGATGCTGTCCTTCAGCAGGACAGGGAAGCTGGTCAGAGTTGATGGGAAGATGGATGGAGCAAATAGAGGGCAATCTTGGAAGAAAACCTGTTAGAGTCTGCAAAAGACTTGAGGAATGGGGCGGAGGTTCACCTTCCAGCAGGACAACAACCCTAAACATACAGCCAGACGTTACAATGGAATGTTTAATCAGTATATTCATGTGTTAGAATGGCCCAGTCAAAGTCCAGACCTAAACCAATTGAGAATCTCTGGCAAGACTTGTAAATTGCTGTTCACAGACGCTCTCCATCCAATCTGACTGAGCTTGAGCTATTTTGCAAAGAAGAAATGGGCAAAAATTTTCAGTCTCTAGATGTGCAAAGTGGTAGAGACATACCCAAAAGACTTGCAGCTGTTAATTGCAGCGAAAGGTGGATTCTACAAAGTATTGACTCAGGGGCTGATACTTTTGCACGCCCCACTTTTCAGTTTTTTATTTGTAAAAAATTTGGAAACCATGTATCATTTTCCTTCCACTTCACAATTATGCACCACTTTGTGTTGGTCTATCACATAAAATCCCACAATAAAATAAATTTACGTTTAGTGGTTGTAATGTTGACAAAATGTGGAGAAGTTCAAGAGGTATGAATACTTTTTGCAAGACGCGTAGATGGCGATGTAGAGATATATAGACAATGTAAATGAAAGATATGCAAAAAAAGTAACGATGTTACAGTGCATTGAGAAAGAATTCAGTCCCCTTCACCTTTTCACATTTTGTTACGTTACAGCCTTATTTTAAAATGGAATAAATTATTATTTTATCATCAATCTACACACAATACCCCAGAATGAAGAAGCAAAAACAGGTGCTTAGAAATGTTTGCAAAGTAATTTAAAATAAATATCACATTTACATAAGTATTCAGACCCTTTGCTATGACACTCGAAATTGAGCTTAGGAGCATCCTGCGTCCATTGATTATCCTTGATATGTTTCTACAACTTGATTGGAGTGTACCAGTGGTAAATTAAATTGAATGGACATGATTTGGAAAGGCACACACCTGCCTATCTAAGGTCCCACAGTTGACAGTGCATGTCAGAGCAAAAACCAAGCCATGAAGATGAAGGAATTGGCGATAGACCTCCGAGACAGGATTGTGTCGAGACACAGATCTGGGTCAGGTATAAAACCATTTCTGCAGCATCGGCAAACTGTCGGGGGAGAAGGGCCTTGGTCCCGAAGAGCACAGCAGATAACCTCTGTCATTCTTAAATGGAATAATTTTGGAACCGCCGGGACTCTTCATAGCACACTCATAGCTGCATCATGCTAACTGGCCTGGGAGAAATCTGAGCAATCGATAAAAAAACCTGTGGCTTTTGGACCTACTGATGACAACAGGACAACGACCCTAAGCACACAAGCTTTTGTGACAAGTCTTAATGTCCTGGAGTGGCCCAGCCAGAACCCGGACTTCAACCCGAGCTAACATCTTTGGAGGGACCTGAAAATAGCTGTGCTCCATATACAACCTGACAGAGCTTGAGAGGATTAACAGAGAAGAATGGGAGAAATTACCCAAATACAGATGTGCCAAGCTTGTAGCGTCATACTCAAAAAGACGAAGCTGTAATCGCTGCCAAAGGTGCCTCAACAAAGTACTGAGTAAAGGGTCTGAATACTTATGTAAATGGGATATTTCAGTTATTTATTTTTAATTACTTTGCAAAAATTTCTAATCACCTGTTTTCACTTTTTTATTATGGGGTATTGTGTGTAGATTGATGATAGAAAAATGAATGTAATCCATTTTAGAATAAGGCTGTAATGTAACAAAATGTGGAAAAAAGTGAAGGGGTCTGAATACTTTCTGAATGCACTGCAAAAGAAGCAGGCCATTGCTGGATTGTTTGGTAGGTGAGAACAAGGACAGGGCTGCCAATTCTCATGCTTTCGGCGTGAGACTCACGCCTTGGAGCTATTTCTCACGCCCCCACGCTCATGGCCGAATTCTCACGCTGAGTTCAGTCCCTGCACATTTTGTCCCTTTGCGCCGGCTACCAATGATCTGTACGGTCTGGGGAAGCATGTCGGTTGGTGGCTGTGAGTGACGTTGCGTCTCTTCTCTCATCTGTGGTCGAATGTGCAGCTGTCGACAACATGAAGCAGCCGGAGATGGAACTAACCAGGTGAATTAGTTGTCAAACATTGGGGGGGGGTGACGACGACCAACATGAGGCCAAACATCTAGGACAGGGTTCAGACTACGGACACACGGCCCGTAACTCGAAAAACCACAGTTTTTTTTCCAATTCGTTTTCGCGGGGTTGGGGCAGGCGAGCCGACCTGGGCACTGCGGCCAGTCCCTGGGATGCGAGCTGACCTGGGAACGGCAGCCAGTCCCTGGGCATGCAGATTGGGCATGTAATTCACACTTCTTGCATGTCGCATGTAGTATCCATGCAGCATCCTCTGCATCATGCTCCTGTTTCTCCATTTTCTCACTGCCTATCAGTGACCTCCTACCCTTGGAAGAGGGACTTGGGGAATCTCTCTGGGGTGCCACTGCTTTTACATCAGTTTGTGCGTGGTACGTGGTGCTAGAACCTGCGGCGTGTGGGGCTTCTGGGAGGGTTTGTTATCGATAAGCTCACGCTGCTCCGCGAGTTAACCTGACCAGAATGGATCCATCACTGAGGTTGGAACACTTCTCTCAGCTCTGGTGAAATGCCGGCAGGAGCTCTGCTGGGTGATATGAGACGTGTTGCTTGAGCTGAGGATGTTACACATGTCTCAGCAAGGGAGCAGTCTTTTTTTTTTCGCTGCTATTAATTTGGCTGCTATTATTTTGGCCGACTTTTGCTTTGTTTCTCTACAGAGCATAACAGCATGAATATAATCTGATTTCCGTACATGAATATAGTCATTCATGTGCTGCACCTTATGGAGCAGAGCCTGGCTCTATTGTGGAATGTAATTGGGAATGTAATTTAGTCTAACCTTATTCATACCTAATCCAATTTAAAGCATAAATGCTGCATCCAAGTGTAAGTTAAAAGACTCGCTACAGTATGCACCAGATTGCACAATTTCAAGCTGAAAAATGTAAAAGCTCCTTACCATGGGAGGGGGCACCCCCCCCCCCCCCCCCCCATCCCCACGGTAGCTACGCTCCCTCGCAATTTCTCACTGTCAACTCTCACCTAATGTTGGCAGCCCTGCAAGGAGTTAGTGCGACTTGGGTAGGGGAGGAATGGATGGAGATGGAATGCAAGGGTTACATCAAGTTAGAGAAATAAATACTCACACCATTGCGAAATATGAGATGCTGTTTCTCCAATTTGCATTTAGCCTCACTCTGATAATGGAGGAGGCCTAGGACAGAAAGGTCAGTGGGAATGGGAAGAGGAATTAAAGTGTTCGGAAACAGGAGATCAGGTAGGTCCAGGCAGACTGAGCAAAGGTGTTCAGTGAAAAACAATCGCCCAGTCTATGTTTGGTCACACCAATGTATGAGTCCACAGCTAGAACAATGGATAGATGGTAGATGAGGTTGGAAGAGGTGCAAGTGAACCTCTGCCTAACCTGAAATGACTGTCGGGGTCCCTGGACAGAGTCGAGGGAGGAGGTATAGGGACAGGTGCGTTGAAGGAGGAGGTATAAGGACGGGTGTCGAAGGAGGAGGTATAGGGATGGGTGTGTCAAGGGAGGAGATATAGGGAAAGGTGTGTATGTAATGTGAATGTCTGAAGAAGCGTCTCGAACCGAAACGTCAGCCATTCCTTTTCTCCAAAGATGATCCAGCCCTTTGTGCGTTCGGTGTGAACGTAAGATTGATTTCCAGTGACTCTTACAAACATCTCAGTTTTGAAACATGCATCATGTATCTTGTCTTTGAAACTTTGTTTCATGTATCTTGTGTTTTATGACTGTTGGCAGATGAATTTCCCTCCGGGGATAAAGTTCTATCGTATCGTCTACAGATACATAGAAACATAGAAAATAGGTGCAGGAGTAGGCCATTCAGCCCTTCGAGCCTGCACCGCCATTCCATATGGTCATGGCTGATCATCCAACTCAGTATCTTGTACCTGCCTTCTCTCCATACCTCCTGATCCGTTTAGCCCCAAGGGCCACATCTAACTCCCTCTTAAATATAGCTAATGAACTGGCCTCAACTACTGTGGCAGAGAATTCCACAGATTCACCACTCTCTGTTCTTCTCATCTCGGTCCTAAAGACTTCCCCCCTTATCCTTAAACTGTGACCCCTTGTTCTGGACTTCCCCAACATCAGGAAAAATCTTCCTGCTTCTAGCCTGTCCAACCCCTTAAGAATTTTGTAAGTTTCTATAAGATCCCCCCTCAATCCTCTAAACTCTAGCGAGTACAAGCCGAGTCTATCCAGTCTTTCTTCATATGAAAAATACCCCAATAAAACCATCCTATCTGGTTGCTTCACAGCTTGGTTTGGGAAGACTGCAAGAAACTGCAGAGGCTTGTAGCCCTGTCCATCACACAGACGTGATCTCCCACCATTGACTCCCCCCACCCGGAAAAAAATTAACTAAAAGGAAAGATAGACACAAAAAGCTGGAGTAACTTAGCAGGACAAGCAGCATCTCTGGAGAGAAGGAATGGGTGTTGTTTCGGGTCGAGACCCTTCTTCAGACTCTTTACCTCATGCCAGATGGGAAGGGGTAGAGGCGGAATGTCCAGAATGAGACGTCTTTAATAAGCAAGTTCGGTATTACGACTGCGCATGCCCAGGTCAAAGGTCACTTTGTATAAACAGCCCTGGAAAGCAGTGGAGCAGTGGATCTTCATTTCTTCTGTTTTTTCCAGCTTTGATTCTTCTAGGTAAGAAAATACTGCTTTCAAACTACGAAATAGTTGTATTTAGTGATCCTGTGTAAAAGCTAACATTATTTTGTCATTTTTATTGCTTTATGCTTTGGTGAATGAGCGAGATTGTGCTTGTCCGTGGTCGGTGTCAGGCCCGGGTTTGTTGATTTGCTGTTGGACCGTCCCCGTCCCCTCCCGGTGTCGAGTCTCCGTCCCCATCCCTCTCGCCCCTGCCCAGGGGCAGCCGGAGGTGTTGGGCTGGGCTTGCAGCTGCCGTGGGCAGGAGGCTGAGTTGCTGCAGCGTTTTGTGTGTATCCTCGTTGATGGCTTGTGCTCGGCTTTCGCAGGCGCCGGTGGGGTTGGCTGGTGGTTCATGGCCCGTCGGGGAATGGGGTTGTGCTGGAGCTGGCGCTTCTTCTCCACGCTGGCTGTCGGCCTGGGGCCACTCGTGTCATCGGTCACAGCCAGTGCGGAGAAGAAGCGGGAAACTCAGCTCAACTCCGTCTGGGCCAACCAACAGCACTGCTCCCCAACAGGCCCTCGATAGGCCCTGGGATACACACAAGGCGCTGCAGCAACTTGGACTCCTCCCTGCCCAGGCTGCATGCCCGGCCCAGCCCAACACCTCCAGCTGCCTCCAGCCATCCCCAGACAGGGACTAGGGGGTGGAGATGGCCCAACAGCAACTCAAAAACCTGGGCCCGCCATCGACCACGGACAAGCACGATCTCGCTCACTCACCAATAAAAATGACAGAATAATCTTCACAAAATAATTGTAACAAAGGAACAATAAATACAACTATTTCATAGTTTGAAAGCAATATTTTCTTACATAGAAGAATCAAAGCTGGACAAAACAGAAGAAATGGAAGTTCACTGCTTTCCAGGGTTGTTTATACATAATGACCTTTGACCTGGGCATGCGCAGTCGGATTACCGAACTGCTTATTCTGAAAAAGGGTCTCGACCCAGAAAGTCACCCATTCCTTCTGTCCAGAGAAGCTGCCTGTCCCGCTGAGTTACTCCAGTACTTTGTGTCTACCGTCTTCAATTCGTCTCTCGTTTCCCTTTCCTGTGACTTTCAATCTGAAGAAGGCTCTCGATTCAATCTGAAGAAGGCGTCACCCATTCTTTCTCTCCAGAGATGCCGATCAAAGATCCGATGGGCGATGCCGATCACCGGCGGGGGGCGGTCCTCTGGGGGCGGGACGAGTAACCTGCCAACACACGTCACCCTCCAGCCGAAGATGCAACGCCTCCATTGGTCAAAGTGAATGCCGATCGGCGGGCGATTACCCAATGGCGGAGCTGATCCTCCTGTGACGTGTGGTATGGGGCGGGTTCTTGTTCCCATTGGTTGCGATTAATGTCAGTCAGGGATGATAATGAGCGGGCTTTGTTTGACCCGCCCCGTGACGTTCGAGAAGGGGCGGAACATAGAGGGCCCGTTCATTCCCATTGGGTGCAGTGAATGTCAGTCAGGGATGATCATCATCGGGCGTTGTTGGACCCGCCCCGTGACGTTCGAGAAGGGGCAGGACATAGCGGGCCCGTTCATTCCCATTGGGTGCTGTGAATGTCAGTCAGGGATGATCATCATCGGGCGTTGTTGGACCCGCCGCATGACGTTCGAGAAGGGCCGGGACATAGAAATTAGGTGCAGGAGTAGGCCATTCAGCCCTTCGAGCCTGCACCGCCATTCAATATGATCATGGCTGATCATCCAACTCAGTATCCCGTACCTGCCTTCTCTCCATACCCTCTGATCCCCCTAGCCACAAGGGCCACATCCAACTCACTCTTAAATATAGCCAATGAAACTGGCCTCAAACTACCCCTCTGTGGCAGAGAGTTCCAGAGATCACCACTCTCTGTGTGAAAAAAGTCTTTCTCATCTCGGTCTTAAAGGATTCCCCCCTTATCCTTAAGCTGTGACCCCTTGTCCTGGACTTCCCCAACATCGGGAACAATCTTTCCTGCATCTAGCCTTGTCCAACCCCTTAAGAATTTTGTAAGTTTCTATAAGATCCCCTCTCAATCTCCTAAATTCCAGAGAGTATAAACCGAGTCTATCCAGTCTTTCTTCATAAGACAGTCCTGACATCCCAGGAATCAGTCTGGTGAACCTTCTCTGCACTCCCTCTATGGCAATAATGTCCTTCCTCAGATTTGGAGACCAAAACTGTACGCAATACTCCAGGTGTGGTCTCACCAAGACCCTGTACAACTGAAGTAGAACCTCCCTGCTCCTGTACTCAAATCCTTTTGCTATGAAAGCTAACATACCATTCGCTTTTTTCACTGCCTGCTGCACCTGCATGCCTACTTTCAATGACTGGTGTACCATGACACCCAGGTCTCGCTGCATCTTCCCTTTTCCTAATCGGCCGCCATTTAATATATAGTCTGCTTTCCTGTTTTTGCCACCAAAGTGGATAACCTCACATTTATCCACATTATACTGCATCTGCCAAACATTTACCCACTCACCCAGCCTATCCAAGTCACCTTGCAGTCTCCTAGCATCCTTCTCACAGCGAACACTGCCCCCAGCTTAGTGTCATCCGCAAACTTGGAGATATTGCCTTCAATTCCCTCATCCAGATCATTAATATATATTGTAAATAGCTGGGGTCCCAGCACTGAGCCCTGCGGTACCCCACTAGTTACTGCCTGCCATTGTGAAAAGGACCCGTTTACTCCTACTCTTTGCTTCCTGTTTGCCAGCCAGTTCTCTATCCACATCAATACTGAACCCCTAATACCGTATGCTTTAAGTTTGTATACTAATCTCTTATGTGGGACCTTGTCGAAAGCCTTCTGGAAGTCCAGATATACCACATCCACTGGTTCTCCCTTATCCACGCTACTAGTTACATCCTCGAAAAAAATTCCACAAGATTCGTCAGACATGATTTACCTTTTGTAAATCCATGCTGACTTTGTCCAATGATTTCACCACTTTCCAAATGTGCTGCTATCCCATCTTTAATAACTGACTCTAGCAGTTTCCCCACTACCGATGTTAGACTAACTGGTCTGTAATTCCCCGTTTTCTCTCTCCTCCCTTCTTAAAAAGAGGGGTTACATTTGCTACCCGCCAATCCTCAGGAACTACTCCAGAATCTAAAGAGTTTTGAAAGATTATCACTAATGCATCCACTATTTCCTGAGCTACTTCCTTAAGTACTCTGGGATGCAGCCTATCTGGCCCTGGGGATTTATCGGCCTTTAATCTATTCAATTTACCCAACACCACTTCCAGACTGACCTGGATTTCACTCAATTTCCTCCTTTGACCCACAGTCCCCTGCTATTTCAGGCAGATTATTTTATGTCTTCCTTAGTGAAGACGGAACCAAAGTAGTTATTCAATTGGTCCGCCATATCCTTGTTCCCCATGATCAACTCACCTGTTTCTGACTGCAAGGGACCTACATTTGTTTTAACTAACCTCTTTCTCTTCACATATCTATACAAACTTTTGCAGTCAGTTTTTATGTTCCCTGCCAGTTTTCTTTCATAATCTATTTTTCCTTTCCTAATTAAGCCCTTTGTCCTCCTCTGCTGGTCTCTGAATTTCTCCCAGTCTGGTATGCTGCTTTTTCTGGCTACTTTGTACGCATCATCCTTTGCTTTGATACTATCCCTGATTTCCCTTGTTATCCACGGATGCACTACCTTCCCCGATTTATTCTTTTGCCAAACTGGGATGAACAATTTTTGTAGTTCATCCATGCAGTCTTTAAATGTCTTCCATTGTATATCCACCGTCAACCCTTTTAGAATTAATTGCCAGTCAATCTTGGCCAATTCACGTCTCATACCCTCAAAGTTACCTTTCTTTAAGTTCAGAACCATTGTTTCTGAATTAACATGTCACTCTCCATCCTAATGAAGAACTCAACCATATTATGGTCACTCTTGCCCAAGGGGGCACGTACAACAAGACGGCTAATTACCCCTTCCTCATTACTCAAAACCCAGTCTAAAATAGCCTGCCTCTCTCGTTGGTTCCTCTACATGTTGATTTAGATAACTATCCCGCATTACATTCCAAAAAAATCCTCTTTCCTCAGCACCCTGCCAATTTGATTAACCCAATCTATATGTAGATTGAAGTCACCCATTACAACTGTTTTGCTTGCTTTGTCGCACGCATTTCTAATTTCCTGTTTGATACCATCCCCAACTTCTCTGCTACTGTTAGGTGGCCTGTACACAACACCCACCAGCGTTTTCTGCCCCTTAGTGTTTTGTAGCTCTACCCATACGATTCCACATCCTCCAAGCTAATGTTCCTTCCTTTCCATTGCGTTTAATCTCCTCTCTAACCAGCCAACGCTACCCCACCTCCTTTTCCTTTCTCTCTATCCCTCCTGAATATTGAATATCCCTGGATGTTCAGCTCCCAGCCTACGTCACCCTGGAGCCATGTCTCCGTGATCCCAACTATATCATAATCATTAATATCTATCTGCACGTTCAACTCGTCCACCTTATTACGAATACTCCTTGCATTGAGACACAAGCCTTCAGGCTTGTCTTTACAACGCACTTACCCCTTATACAATTTTGCTGAACAGTGGCCCTTTTTGATTTTTGCCCTGGTTTTGTCTGCCTGCCACTTTTACTTTTCACCTTGCTACCTAATGCTTCTACCCTCATTTTACACCCTCTGCCTCTGCCTGCTCTTGTACCCATCCCCCTGCCACATTAGTTTAAATCTCCCCGACAGCACTAGCAAACACTCCCCCAAGAACATTGGTTCCATTCCCATTCCAGCGGTGCAAACCGTCCTGTTTGTACCGGTCCCACCTCCCCCAGAACTGGTCCCAGTGCCTAAAAATTTGAATCCCTCCCCCTTGCAACACTTTTTAAGCCACGTTATTCATAGAGGGCCGGTTCATTCCCATTGGGGTGCGGGTGAATGTCAGTCAGGGATGATCATCGTCGGGCGTTGTTGGACCCGCCCCGTGACGTTCGAGAAGGGGCAGGACATAGCGGGCCCGTTCTTTTCCATTGGTTGCGATTAATGTCAGTCAGGGATGAGAAGAAGGGTTTCGGCCCGAAACGTTGCCTATCTCCTTCGCTCCTTAGATGCTGCTGCACCCGCTGAGTTTCTCCAGCGGGGGTTACACAACAGGCTGGAGAAACTCAGCGGGTGCAGCAGCATCTAAGAGGCGAAGGAGATAGGCGACGTTTCGGGTCGAGACCCTTCTTCAGACTGGTCAGGGATCAGGGAAACGAGAGATATAGACAGTGATGTGGAGAGATAAAGAACAATGAATGAAAGATATGCAAAAAAGTATCGATGATAAAGCGAACAAGCCATTGTAAGCTGTTTGTGGTGTGAAAATGAGAAGCTAGTGCGACTAGGGTGGGGGAGGGAGATAGAGATAGAGGGAATGCCAGGGCCCGAGGGCTGAGGGAGAGGTGGGAGGGGGAGGAGACAGCAAGGGCTAACAGAATTCCCTGATCCCTGACCAGTCTGAAGAAGGGTCTCGACCCGAAACGTTGCCTATCTCCTTCGCTCCTTAGATGCTGCTGCACCCGCTGAGTTTCTCCAGCTTTTTTTGTCCCCTGAGAAAATTCAATGTTCAAGCCCAGAGGATGCAAACATGATCATCCCTGACTGACATTCACCGCACCCAATGGGAATAAAGGGGCCCGCTTTGTCCCGCCCCTTCTCACACGTCATGGGGCGGGTCCAGCTTCGCCCGAAGATTATCATCCTTGGGTACACAAAAGGCTGGAGAAACTCGTCACCTATCTCCTTCGCTCCATAGATGCTGCTGCACCCGCTGAGTTTCTCCAGCCTTTTGTGTACCCTCCCTGCTCCTATACTTGAATCCTTTTGCTCTGAAGGCAAACATACCTCGATGATCATCGTCTGGCGTTGTTGGACCCGCCCCGTGACGTTCGAGAAGGGGCGGGACATAGCGGGCTCTTTCATTTCCATTGGGTGCGGTGAATGTCAGTCAGGGATGATCATCACCGGGCGTTGTTAGACCCGCCCCACGACTTTAGAGAAGGGCGGGACATAGCGGGCCCTTTCATTGCCATTGGGTGAGGATAGTGTCAGTCAGGTATGATAAAGATCGGGCGTTGCTGGTTCCGCCACATGACGTATGAGAAGGGGCGGGACATATCGGGCCCTTTCATTGCCATTGGGTGAGGAGAGTGTCAGTCAGGTATGATAAAGAGTCGGGCGTTGCTGGTTCCGCCACATGACGTATGTGAAGGGGCGGGACATAGCGGGCCCTTTCATTCCATTGGGTGAGGAGAGTGTCAGTCGGCGGCACCAACCAATGGGAGAGGCAGACGCGAGGGCGGGTCATTGAGTGCGCCGCTGCCAGCAGCCGCTCCCTGACATGGACGGGAGCAAAGATGGACGGCGGTGCCTTCGGGAGACTCCACCAGGGACTATACTGGCAGTTGGACAATTTATATTGGACAATTTTTACATTTATCAAGCCAATTAACCTACACACTTTGGAGTTTGTAGTGTAGTAGAGTTGGTAGAAAGGTCGAGTTTGTCTTTGGGGTGTGGGAGGAAACCGAAGATCTCGGAGAAAACCTGAAGCCAAATCGAGGTTTACTAATCTCTGTCCGGTGAGGAACCGAGTTTCTCGATTACGGTGCGGGCATGGGGAGAAGGTTCAGGAAGTTGGAGGGGATCATGATTCATGAGGGTGGAGGGGTTGAAGGTTCATGAGGGTGGAGGGGATGAAGGTTCATGATGGTGGAGGGGATCATGGTTCATGAGGGTGGAGGGGGATCATGGTTCATGAGGGTGGAGGGGATCATGGTTCATGAGGGTGGAGGGGATGATGGTTCATGAGGGTGGAGGGGATCATGGTTCATGAGGGTGGAGGGGATGAAGGTTCATGAGGGTGGAGGGGATGAAGGTTCATGATGAGGGGATGGAGCAGATGAAGGTTCATGAGGGTGGAGGGGCATGAAGGTTCATGAGGGTGGAGGAGATGAAGGTTATGAGGGTGGAGGGGATGAAGGTTTCATGAGGGTGGAGGGGATGAAGGTTCATGAAGGTGGAGGGGAATGAAGGTTCATGAGGGGATGGAGCAGATGAAGGTTCATGAGGGTGGTGGGGGATGATGAAGGTGCATGAGGGTGGAGGGGATGAAGGTGCAGGAGGGTAGAGGGGATTTAGGAGGGCGTTATGAGGATTTCAGTGATGTTGAGAGGGGGATCAGCGGGGGTGAAGATGGTGCATGGGGGGGCTGTGAGAGGGATCGGGGGAGTGGGGAAAGGGGTGGTGAGAGGGTGGCGGGGAGTGGGGAGAGGGTTCGGGTGGGGGTTGGTGAGTGGGTTTCAGGGGGATGGGGGAATGATGGCTGATGAAAGCTCTGGAGGGTGGGGTAAGTGTGGGGAGGGTGCTGAAGGGATTGTGTGTGGAGAGGGGTTTCAGGAGGGTGGGAGAGGTTTGTGGGGGGTGGGGGCGATGGTTCAGGAGCGGGGGGGAGAGGGTTCAGGGGGTGTGATGGTATGGAGGATGGGAAAAGAGGATTCAGGGGGTGTGGGGAGGATGATGAGAGGGATCAGAAGGTGGTTGTGGTTGGAAGGCAGCTGTGCGGGCCTCCAATGAGACATTCTGGGTACAAGAGTAAATATGTTTTTCTACAATTATCATGGGGTTTTTGTGTGGCTGCGCCTGGTGTACTGGGTAAACTGGTCTCCTGACTTCAGTAAAGATAGCGTGCTTAAAGCTTCATCAGAATGGTGTTGCAAGTCTGTCGTGTGTGAAGAGGTTGAATGTGCTCGGCTCCTGTGGTGCGTGGGAGGGGGGCGAGCGGGTGCTAATCCCCCTTTATGACACCGTTATTAGTCAGCTGCGTTCAATCCCCTGGCATATTTGGTCTTATAATTCCCATTGACTAATTGGGCATTGTTGCACACCCCACACGGTGATTATCTTCTTTCAATTTCTCGGCTTCACTGCCGGTCGAGCTGCCGGTCTGCTCTGCTCATTCGCTGTATAGTGTCAGCCCAGGTTGGAACTCGCAAAATGCAGCATCTCACATTTCTCTGGATTAAATTCCGTCGACCATTCCTCCGCCCGACTACTGCAATACCATCCGCTTTTTCTGCCATAAAATCACTCAGCTTATGTGTACCATTTGTTTCTGTCATTTCTGCAGAACTTCAGGGCCTGTGATCGTGCAACGCAAAGAAGGATACGCAACAAACAGAAGGAAGGCCCGGTAATTTTAAGAATAAAAATGGACACAGGTATTGTTGTGTATTTGGATGCTTGGAACAGACTTAAATAAGGCTCGGACACGGGAGTAATCTAACAAGCTGCTTTATTCCAGGAAGCCACCTTGAGTCTCCCCCGTGCACATGCGTACTTGCACCAGACATCACAAGACACTAATTACATATGCTAATTATCACATACCTAACAGGTATATTTGCATCTTTATATGTGTATGTGTCAAGCATTAAGAGGTGGATTTCATCGACCCTGTTTGAACCGACGGCTACAGAATGCGGACAATACATAGATACATAGACAATAGGTGCAGGAGTAGGCCATTCTGCCCTTTGAGCAAGCACCGCCATTCAATGTGATCACGGCTGATCATTCCCAATCATTACCCTGTTCCTGCCTTCGCCCCATATCCCTTGATTCCTCTACCCCTAAGAGCTCTATATAATGAGAGCTCTCTTGAATGCATCCAGTGGATCGGCCTCCACTGCCTTCTGAGGCAGAGAATTCCACAAATTCTCAGCCCTCTGGGTGAAAAAGTTTTTCCTCATCTCGGTTCTAAATGGCCTACCCGTTATTCTTAAACTGTGGCCCCTGGTTCAGGACTCCAACATCGGGAACCTGTTTCCTGCATCTAGCGTTGCCAATCCCTTAATTTTTGTTGTTTCCTTTAGATCCCTCTCATCCTTCCAAATTCCAGTGAATGCAAGCTTAATCGCTTCATTCTTTCATCATATGACATTATCGCCATCCCGGGAATTAAACTCGTGAACCTACGCTGCACTCCCTCAATAGCAAGAATGTTTTTCGTCAAATTAGGAGGCAAAACCTGCACCATACTCCATGTGTGGTCTCACCAGGGCCCTGTACAACTGCAGAAGGACCTATTTGCTCCTATACTCGACTCATCTTGTTATGAAGGCCAACATGCCATTTGCCTTCTTCACTGCCTTCTGTACCTGCATGCCTACTTTCATTGACTGATGTCCAAGGACACCCAGGTCTCGGTGTATTTCCCCTTTTCCTAACCTGACACCAGTCAGATAATAATTTACATTTAACTGCATCTGCCATGCATCTGCCCACTCACTCAGCCTGTCCAAGTGACCCTGCATCCTCATAGCATCCTCTTCACTGTTCCCACTGCCACCCAGCTTTATGTTGAGAATATACAGGAGTGGAGATACTCTGTGACTGGCAGACTTAAGTTTTACTTTACTGGTAATGATATGTCCAAGGCACTGCCAACATTGGGTGAGAGTTCAGAGTGAGAAATTGCAAGGGAGCGTAGTGAACAGGGGGGGGGGGGCGTGTGTCCCCCCTTCTACGGTAGGGAGCTTTCTCAATTCTTCAGCTTGAAATTGTGCAATCTGGTGCATACTATAGCGAGTCTTTCAACTTACACTTGAATGCAGCATTTATGCTTTAAATTGGATTAGGTTGAATAAGATTAGGCTAAATTACATTCCTAATTACATTCCACAATAGAGCCAGGCTCTGATCTACAGGTGCAGCACGTGAATGACTATATTCATGTATGGAAATCAGATTATATATTCACACTGACACACACACACAACAACACACACACACACACACACACACCACACACACACACACACACTAACACACACACACACATCACACGCACACGCACACGCACACGAGTCGGACTTCCTCACAGTTCTAAGGGCGGCACTATAAATATATGGAATATAGAAACAAGACAAAAATAATGCCACATATTCAATCATATACGGTTCAATGAAATTAAGATATATATGTAAAAAATATACATGGAAACAGGCCCTTCAGCCCACCAGGTCCACACCGACCAGCAATCTATCGTACACCAGTTACATCCATCACACCAGGGACAATTTACAGAAGCCAATTAACGTACAAACCGCCACTTCTTTCAGTTATGGGAGAAACTGGAATATCCAGAGAAAACCCATGTGGTAGTAAGGCAACAACTCTACCACTGCGCCACCGTGCCACCCCATTAAATTAGTTTTTCTGTAAAATATTTATTATGGTGTCATGTCAATAAAGATGAACACGTGATTCGGATTTCTGCCCTTAGTTGGATAACACACATCTCCAGTCATTGTGTTTTATGGCTAGTTTTTAACCTCTTCAGTCTGAAGGTCTTGACCCGAAACATCACCCATTCTTTCTCTCCAGAGATGTTGCCTGTCCTGCTGAGTTTTTCTAGTTTTCAGTATCTATCTTCAGTTTAAACCAGCATCTGCAATTCCTTCCTCCACTATATGTTAAGCAAAAGCGGTCAATAGACAATAAGTGCAGGAGTAGGCCATTCGGCCCTTCGAGCCAGCACCGCCATTCAATGTGATCATGGCTGAACATCCCCAATCAGTACCCCATTCCTGCCTTCTCCCCATATCCCCTGACTCCGCTATTTTTAAGAGCCCTATCTAGCTCTCTCTTGGAAGCACCCAGAGAACCTGCCTCCACCGCCCACTGAAGCAGAGAATTCCACAGACTCGCCACTCTCTGTGAGAAAAAGTGTTTCCACATCTCCGTTCTAAATGGCTTATTCCTTATTCTTAAACTGTGGCCCCTGGTTCTGGACACCCCAAACATCGGGAACATGTTTCCTGCCTCTAGCGTGTCCAAATCCTTAACAATCTCATATGTTTCAATGAGATTCCCTCTCATCCTTCTAAACGTCAGAGTGTACAAGCCCAGCTGCTCCATTCTCTCAGCATATGACAGTCCCGCCATCCCGGGAATTAACCTTGTAAACCTACGCTGCACTCCCTCAATAGCAAGAATGTCCTTCCTCAAATTAGGAGACCAAAACTGAACACAATACTCCAGGTGTGGTCTCACTAGGGCTCCGTACAACTGCAGAAGGACTTCTTTGCTCCTATATCCGATTCCACTTGTTATAAAGGCCAACATGCCATTCGCTTCCTTCACTGTCTGCTGTACCTGCATGCTTTCATAGCTGATGCACAAGGACCCCCAGATCCCGTTGTACTTCCCCTTTTCCCAACTTGACGCCAGTTAGAGAGTAATCTGCCTTTGTGTTTTTGCTACCAAAGTGGATAACCTAACATTTATCCGCATTAAACTTCATCTGCCATGCATCTGCCCACTCCCCCAATCTGTCCCAGTCACCCTGCATTCTCATAGTATCCTCCTCACAGTTCACACTGCCACCCAGCTTTGTGTCATCATCAAATTTGCAGAGGTCCTATTCTCAAAATATTATTCACCTGAACTAAGTTTTTCCTTCACCTCCATTGCTGCAGAGAATACAATCCCAGTTATCAAATCTTCATAATGAAAAAAAAAAATCCTGCCCTGCCAACATCTTCATAAATCGCCCCTGGATCCTCTCCAGCGCAATTGCACCCTTTCTGCAATGTGTCATAGTCTTACAGCATGGAAACAGGCCCTTCATCCCAACTTGTTCATGCAGATCAAGATGCCCCATCTAAACTAGTCCCATTTATCCGCATATGGCCTATATCCCTTTAAACCATGAGTGTGCCAGTGTATGTGAGTGAGAGTGTGTCAGTGAAGCGGCAACGACATCCGGAGTGAGCGGAGACTTCGCAATGCCCTGGGAGCGTTCCCCCTCCTCCCCACCCCCCCCCTCCCCCCCCCCCCCCCCCCACCCCGGAATGCGGGTCGGCCCAGGTGCACCTTGTCCAGCTGGGGTCCGGGGGAGGTGAGGGTCAGTGCCCCGGGGTTAAAACTCCATGGGGTGTGGACAGGGCGGCCGACGGACCAGCACCCGCATATTTTTGAGCGAGGGAAATTTGTGATCAGCGTGAGAACGTGAGCATTTTGTGAGACGTGTGAGGCTCACGCTCAATGCATGAGAGTTGGCGGCCCTCCTAATAATGCAAACATTTTATGCAAGTTCCAATTGTTTGGACAAAAATCACTTATTACTGCTTTATAACAGCTAAATTACTTTAAGACCATTTCAGAAATTATGGGTGTCAACTAACAATCAACTAACAAATTAAAACAAACTTTAAAAAAAATTAACATGTTCCCTTTCCTGACTCTACCTCATAAGTACTTTACTGCTGTTAACAGAGCAAAGGGATATTAATCTCAAGAATCAAAATGGGGAAAGTGGGGGCAATTTTGCTTAAATGGTGATTCTAAGCCCATTCAGATCTGGATAGAGTCAGAGTTATACAACATGTACGTGGCTGGCCCAAGTTGGCTTTCTGCGTGCCGCGGGACTGGCTCCCAGATCAGCTCGCATCCCAGGGACTGGCTGCAGTTCTCAGGTCGGCTTGCCTGCCCCGACCCCGCAAAAACGAATTGGAAAAAAAAAAACGCGGTTTTTCGGGTTACGGGCCGGATTTGCCCCGTCTGCCATAGGTTGCCGAACTCTGTCCTAGATGTTTGGCCTCATTGTGGTTCCCCCCCACATGTTTTCCAACTGATTCACCTGGTTAGTTCTGTCTCCGGCTGCTTCATGTTGTCAGCGGCTGCACATCCAACCAAGAAAGCAGAGAAGAGAAGAAACGCGACGTCACTCACAGTCGTCAACCGACGCGCTTCCCCTGACCGCACTGATTGCTCTTATGTGGCGCAAAGAGACAAACTGCAGGGACTGAGGAGAGCGTGAGAATCTTGATGTCATTAGCGTGGGCGGGAGGGAGAGCGTGAGAATTGGCTGAAATGCGTGACTCTCATGCTCAAAGCGAGAGAGTTGGCAGCCCTGTCTAAGGCCAGGATGTGACAACACACACCCAGGGAGACACATACATAAAGGGAGACACATACATAAACGGGAGACATACAACAAAGGAGGACACAATACACAAAGGACAGACACGCGCACACACACACGCAAGAGACAGAGACACCCCACAGGGAGACACAGACACACTCACACACACACGATCATAAGTATATCGAAACAGGGAGGCACACATACACAGGCATCACACAGACACGCACACCACACACAGGAGAATACACACAGAGACACGCACACACTTAACACACGGGAGCAAACACAGACACACAAGCGCACCGCCTTTCCTATCCCTCTTTCCCCCTTTCCTCCCATCTTTCCTCCCCTCCCCCTCCCCTCCCTCTTTCCCCCTTTCCCTCCCCCTCCCTCCCTCTTTCCTCCCCCTCCCTCCCTCTTTCCTACCTTCCTTCCTCTTCCTCCTTCTGTCCTTCCTCCTCCTCTCTCCTCCTTCCCTCCTTCTCCTCCTTCCTTTCCTTCCCTCCTCTTCTTCCCCTCCTTCCCTCCCCTCCCTCCCTCCCTCTTTTCCTCTCTCCTTCCTCCCTCCCCTTCTTTCTCCACCCTTCTCACTCTCCCTCCCTCGCCCTCCCCTCAATTTCCTCCCTCCGTTCCACTCCCTCTGCCACTTCCTCCCTCCCTCTTTCTTTCCCTCCTATCCTCCCTTTCCTCCCTCCTCGATCTTTCCTCCCTTCCTTCCCTCCTTTTGTCTCTCGATCCTCTCTCATTCCTTCCTCACCTCCCTCCTCTCCCTCTCTTCCAATCTTTCCTCCCCTTCCCTCCCACACCCCTACCTTTCATCTCCTCCTCTCCCCTCCCTTTCCTCCCCCTTTCCTCTCTTCCCTCTTTCCTCCCCTCTTCCTTCCCTCCCCTTTCCTCCCTCCTCTTTCCTCCCTCTCCCTCCCCTTCCTCCCCCTCCCCTCCTTCTCCCCTCTTTCCTCTTCTCGTCCCCTCCCTTATTCCTCCCTCGCCTTCTCCTTCCCAATTTCCTTTTCCCTTCTCCCTCTTCTCCACTTCCTCCATTCCCTCCCTCCCTTCTCCTCCTCCTCCCTCTTCCTCACCCCTCCCTCCCTTCTTCCTCCCTCTTGTCCTTCCCCCTCTTTCCCCTCTCCCTTCCTCCCTCTCCTTTTTCCTCCCCCTCCTTTTCTTTCTCTCTCTTACCTCCCCCACCCTCTTTCCTCCCGCCCCTTCCTCCCCCTCCCTCCTTTTCTCTTCCTTCCTCCCTCATATCCTCCCTCCTCCCTCCCTCACCTCTTTCCTGCCCTCCCTTGTTCTCTTTCCTGCCCCTCCCTCCCTCTACCTTCCTCAACCCGCCTCTTTCCGTGCCCCTCCCTCCTCTTTCCTCCTCCTCCCTCCCTCCCTCTTTCCTCCTCCTGGTTCACCTCCCTCCCATCTTTCCTTCCTGACGTCCTTTCCTCCCTCCCTCTTTCCTTTCCTACCGCCTTTCCATCCTCATTTCCCTCCCTCCTTCTTTCCCTCACCCTCCTCCCCTTTCCCACCCCCTCCTCCCTTCCTCTTTCCTCTTTGATTCATTTCTTGGAAACCATGCGATTTACAGCTTGTGATTGGGCTAAGAATGTTACTGCTGATTAGAAAGTTACTGCCTTCTGTATT
This sequence comes from Okamejei kenojei, assembly GCA_035221665.1. NCBI lineage: Eukaryota > Metazoa > Chordata > Chondrichthyes > Rajiformes > Rajidae > Okamejei > Okamejei kenojei. Next base: position 65,057 of record JAVHYY010000340.1, on the reverse strand, counting down.
CTGTACATTTCCTGTGGAAAATAAAGGAATTGGACTACAGTAATGTTTTCAAATCAGTATATTGCTGAACCAGACTGAGAACTGGAATCAACAGTGTCATCTGCAAATTTGCTAATGTTACTTTTAATTCCTTCATCTACATCATTAATGTATAGCTGCGGTCCCAGCACCGAGCCTTGCGGCACTCGACTAGCCACTGCCTGCTATTCTGAAAGGGACATGTTAATCCCTACTCTTTGTTTCCTGTCTGCCAACCAATTTTCTATCCATGTCAGTACCCTACCCCCAACACCATGTGCTCTAATTTTGTCCACTAAATCTCCCATGTGGGACCTTATCAAAGGCTTTCTGAAAGTCCAGATACATTGTATTCACTGGCTCACCCAATTCCATTTTACTTGTTACATTCTCAAAAAATTCCAGGTGATTTATCAAACATGGTTTCCCCCTCGTAAATCCATGCTGACTCGGACCGATCCTGTAACTGCTATCCAAATGTGCCGCTATTTCAACTTTAATAATCGACTCCAGCATCTTCCCCACCACTAATGTCAGGCTAACTAGTCTATAATTCATTGCTTTCTCTCTCTCGCTCCTTTCTTAAAAAGTGGGATAACATTAGCTACCCTCGAATCCACAGGAACTGATCCTGAATCTATAGAACATTGGATAATGATCATCAATATGTCCAGGATTTCTAGAGCCACCTTGAGTACCCTGGGATGCAGACCATCAGGCCCTGGGGATTGATCAGCCTTCAGTCCCATCAGTCTACCCATCACCATTTCCTGACTAATGTAAATTTCCTTCAGTTCCTCCGTCACCCTAGGTCCTCTGTCCCCTGGGAGATTTGGGAGATTGTTTGTGTCTACATCTGGGCGATTGTTTGTGTCTTCCTTAGTGCAGATAGAACCTGTCCAACTCGTCTACCATTTCCTTGTTCTCCATAATATATTCACCTGTTTCTGTCTTCAAGGGACCCACATTTGTCTTAATTATTTCTTCCCTCTTCACATACCTAAAGAAGCTTTTATGATCCTCCTTTGTATTCTTGTCTAGCTTACCTTTGTACTTCATCTTTTCTCCCCGTTTTGCCTTTTTAGTTGCCTTCTGTTATCTTTAAAAGTGTTGCAATCCTCTGGCTTCCCACTCATCTTTGCTATGTTATACGTCCTCTCTTTTATTTCTTTACTGTCCTTGACTTCTCTTGTCAGCCACGGTCGCCTCTTACTCCCTTCAGAATCTTTCTTCCTCTTTGGAATGAAATGATCTTAGAAACTTAGAAAATAGGTGCAGGAGTAGGCCATTCGGCCCTTCAAGCCTGCACCGCCATTCAATATGATCATGGGTGATCATCCAACTCAGTATCCTGTACCTGCCTTCTCTCCATACCCCCTGATCCCTATAGCCACAAGGGCCACATCTAACTCCCTCTTAAATATTGCCAACGAACTGGCCTCAACTACCTTCTGTGGCAGAGAATTCCACAGATTCACCACTATAACTCTCTGTGTAAAAAATGTTTTTCTCATCTCGGTCCTAAAAGACTTCCCCCTTATCCTTAAACTGTGACCCCTTGTTCTGGACTTCCCCAACATCGGGAACAATCTTCCTGCATCTAGCCTGTCCAACCCTTCTATAAGATCCCCACTCAATCTTCTAAAAGGAATTTGTAAGTTTCTATAAGATCCCCACTCAATCTTCTAAATTCTAGCAAGTACAAGCCGAGTCTATCCAGTCTTTCTTCACATGAAAGTCCTGCCGTCCCAGGAATCAGTTTGGTGAATCTTCTCTGTACTCCCTCTATGGCAAGAATGTATTTCCTCAAATTAGGAGACCAAAACTGTACAGAATACTCCAGGTGTGCTCTCACCAAGGCCCTGTACAACTGCAGTAGAACCGCACCCCACTCATCTCGCCACCTCACCGGTCGGACCGACCACCAGCCCACCGGGATCCCCCACGCATCGCCCAGCCGACCCCGACTCCACTGCCCACGGACTCCTACCTACGGGTCCGCTGACCCACGACATTCCAACGCCCTCCAGCAGCCCGCAGCCGTCGCCTCACCTGCAGACTGGACTCTGCAGCGGGCCTGAAGCCTCCACGTTGCTAACACCCACCACTCTGTTTTTAACGGCACTGGGTCCTAGTGCCTGTCTCCCCAGCCTCGGTAACCTTAGTGGCTATTCCACTGGGTCTTCCCCATCCTCCCCCCTACCATGTAACCCCTGCTCTTCCCCACCCCCACCACAGCCCCCATACCCCCCCACCCCCTGACCACCCTCTACCCCCCACCACACAACGATCCGTCCTCAGTGCACTCACCTGCCTTCCTCCGGCCACAACCCCCATCCTTGCCGCGTGTTTTACCATCCCCCCGGACCTCCCCCTCTCCGACACTGAATGGTCGGTCCTTAGCAGAGGTCTTACCTTTGTCCCCCTCCGTCCCCACCTCAATGAGTTCCGCGCCCACCACGACTTGGAGCTCTTCTACCGTCGCCTCCGCCTCACAGCGTTCTTCCACAGGAAGAAGTCCTCGCCCCCCACTGCTGATCCCTTTTCCTGTCTCCAGCGTACCCCCTCCACTTGGACCCCCCCTCGTAGCCTTCCGGCTCTAGAACTATTTATCCAGAACTGCCCTTGGGACATCAACCGCCTCGACTTCTCCACTCCCCTATCTCACTCCAATCTCTCCCTCCCCCCGAACAACTGCCATCGACTCACTCCGTAACAACCCAAACTGGGTTATCAAACCCGCCGTCAAGGGAGGTGCCGTGGTAGTCTGGCGCGTCGATCTCTACAAAGCGGAGGCCACGCGCCAACTTTCGGACACCTCCTCCTACTTACCCCTGGACCATGACCCCACTGACGAACACCAGGCCACTATCTCGAGCACCATAACCGATTTCATCAACTCCGGCTCCCTACCCTCCCGAGCCTCCAACCTCATTGTTTCCCAGCCCCGCACGGCCCGATTTTACCTTCTCCCTAAAATCCACAAACCCGACTGCCCCGGCAGACCCATTGTCTCTGCCTGTTCGTGCCCCACCGAACACATTTCCACATACCTCGACTCCATCCTATCCCCCTTTGTTAAATCCCTCCCCACCTATGTTCAAGACACCTCAGACACTCTCCGTCGGCTACGCGCATTCCATTCTCCAGGCCCCCATCCTCTCATCTTTACCATGGACGCCCAGTCACTCTACACCTCCATCCCCCACCAGGACGGTCTCAAAAGCCCTCCGGTTCTTCCTCGACCAGAGGAGCAACCCATACCCGTCCACTGACACCCTCCTCCACCTAGCGGAGTTGGTCCTTACCCTCAATAGCTTCTCTTTTGACTCCTCCCATTTCCTCCAAACACAAGGCGTAGCTATGGGCACACGCATGGGCCCCACTACGCGTGCCTCTTTGTCGGTACGTCAAACAATCCTTGTTCTCGAGTACCAAGGCCCCATCCCCGACCCTCTACCTCTGTTTACATCGACGACTGCTTTGGTGTCACCTCCTGCACCCACACACAACTGACTGACTTCATCCATTTCACCACCAACTTCCATCCGGCACTCAAATACACTTGGACCATTTCTGACATTTCCCTACCATTCCTTGATCTCACCATCTCTATTGCAGGTGATACATTCCTGACCGACATCCACTACAAACCAACTGACTCCCACAGCTACCAGGACTACTCTTCCTCCCACCCTGCTTCCTGTAAGGACTCCATCCCCTATTCCCAATTCCTCCATCTATGCCGCATCTGCTCCCAGGATGAGGTGTTCCACACCAGGTCATCACAAATGTCCTCATTCTTCAGAGAACGGGGATTCCCCTCCCCCACCATAGATGAGGCTCGCACCAGGGTCTCCTCCATACCCCACAACACTGCCCTCTCTCCCCATTCCCCCACTCGCAACAAGGGCAGAGTCCCCCTGGTCCTCACCTTTCACCCCACCAGCCGGCAAATACAACACATAGTCCTCCGCCAGTTTACCCACTTCCAACGTGACCCCTCCACTCGCCACATCTTCCCATCTCCCCCCGTCTGCCATCTGCAAAGACCGCTCCCTCCACAACTCCCTTGTCAATTCTTCCCTTCCCTCCCGCTCTAGCCCTTCCCCGGGCACTTTCCCTTGCAACCGCAAGAGATGCTACACTTGTCCCTTCACCTCCCCCCTCCACTCCTTTCAGGGACCCAAGCAGTCCTTCCAGGTCCGCCAGAGGTTCACCTGCACCTCCTCCAACCTCATCTACTGCATCCGCTGCTCCAGATGCCAGATGATCTATATTGGTGAGACCAAGCGGAGGCTTGGCAATCGTTTCGCCGAACACCTCCGCTCGGTCCGCAATAACCAACCCGACCTCCCGGTGGCTCAGCACTTCAACTCCCCCTCCCATTCCGTATCCGACCTCTCGGTCCTGGGTCTCCTCCACAGCCAGAGTGAGCAACACCGCAAGTTGGAGGAACAGCACCTCATATTCCGCTTGGGGAGTCTGCATCCTCTGGGCTTGAACATTGAATTTTCTCAATTCTGTTACCCCTTGCTGTCTCGTCCCCTTCCCACCTCTCCCTCAGCCCTCGGGCCCTGGCATTCCCTCTCTCTCTCTATCTCTCCCCCACCCAAGTCGCACTAGCTTCTCATTTTCACACTACAAACAGCTTACAATGGCTTGTTTCCTTTATCATCGATACTTTTTTGCATATCTTTCATTCATTGTTCTTTATCTCTCCACATCACCGTCTATATCTCTCGTTTCCCTGATCCCTGACCAGTCTGAAGAAGGGTCTCGACCCGAAACGTCACCTATCTCCTTCGCTCCTTAGATGCTGCTGCACCCGCTGAGTTTCTCCAGCCTTTTGTGTACCCTCCCTGCTCCTATACCTGAATCCTTTTGCTCTGAAGGCAAACATACCATTCGCTTTCTTCACTGCCTGCTGCACCTGCATGACACCCAGGCCTCGTTGCATCTCCCCTTTTCCTAATCGGCCACAATTCAGATAATAATCTACTTTCCTGTTCTTGCCACCAAAGTGGATAACCTCACATTTATCCACATTATACTGCATCTGCCATGCATTTGCCCACTCACCCAACATATCCAAGTCACCTTGCAGCCTCCTAACAGCCCCCCAACTTTGTGAAATCCGCAAACTTGGAGATGTTGCATTCAATTCCCTCGTCCAAATCATTAATATATATTGTAAATAGCTGGAATCTCAACATCTTCTGGATTATTAACTGAAAAACCTGCCATTGCTGATCCACCATCATACCAGCTTGGGTCCTTATCCAGTCAACTTTGGCCAACTCCTCCCTCATGTCTCCATAGTCCCCTTTGTTCAACTGCAATACTGACACTTCCGATTTTACCTTCCCCCTCTCAAATTACAGATTAAAACATATGGTTCCTTTACCTTAAGTTCCTTTACCTTGTGTTCCCTTGTCAAATCCGGTTTATTACACAACACTAAATCCGGAATTGCATTCTCCCTGGTCGGCTCCATCTCGGAGGCACTCTCCAAACTCCGCTTCTTGGGGTCCAGTACCAACCTGATTTTCCCAGTCTACCTGCATGTTGAAATCTCCCATAACCACCGTAGCATTGCTTTTTTTACATGCCAATTTTAACTCCTGATGCAAATTGCACCCTATACCCAGACTACTGTTTGGAGGTCTGCATATAACTCCCATTAGGATCTTTTTAACCTTACAATTTCTCAGTTCTATCCATAATCACTCTCCATCTTCTGATTCTATGTCACCCCTCGCCAACAGAGCTACCCCACCCTCTCTGCCCAACTATCTGTCTTTTCAATAGGACGTATACCCCTGAATATTCAGTTCCCAGCTCTGATCCTCTTGCAGCCAAGTGTCTGTAATTCCCACAACATTATACTTACCAATTTCTAACTGAGCCTCAAGCTCATCCACTTTATTTCTTGTTCTTTGAGTTCATGTATAACACTTTTAATTCGGTGTTCACCTCCCCTCTCACACTGGTTCCTATTTCCCCTGACCGTACTCTCTTATCCCTTGAACTTTCCGTGCCATTAATTCGGGTGTCTTTTGTAACTTTTCCTGTACTCTTTTCCCCTTTAACTCCATCCTTATACTCCAAATTTGTCAACCGCTCCCCTCCGCCGCTATTTAGTTTAAACCCACCCATGTAGCATCAGCAAACCTGCCTGCCAGCAGCCACTCCCCAACGTGGACGGGAGCAAAGATGGATGGCAGTGCCTTCCGAAAAGTCCACCAGGGACTATACTGGAAGTTGGACAATTTATGCTGGACAAATTTTACATTTATCAAGCCAATTAACCTACAAACTTTGCAATTTGTAGTGTAGTAGAGTTGGTAGAATGGTCGAGTTTGTCTTTGGAGTGTGGGAGGAAACCGAGATCTCGGAGAAAATCTAAAGCCTAATCGAGGTTTACTAATCTCTGTCCGGTGAGGAACCGAGTTTCTCGATTACGGTGCGGACATGGGGAGAAGGTTCAGGAGGTTGGAGGGGATTTAGGAGGGCGTTATGAGGATTCAGGATGTTGAGAGTGGGATCAGCGGGGGGGGGGGGGGGGGTGCTGAGAGGGATCGGGAGGTGGGGAAGGGGTGGTGTGAGCGTGCAGGGGAGTGGGGAGAGGTTCAAGGGGTGCTGAGTGAATTCAGGGATGGGGAATGATGGGTGATGAAGGCTCTGGAGGGTGGTCGGTGTGGGGAGGGTGCTGAAGGGAATGTGTGTGGAGAGAGGTTTCAGGAGGGTGGGCAGAGGTTTATGGGGGGTGGGGCGAAGGTTCAGGAGTGTGGGGGCGAGGGTCCAGGGGTGTGATGGTAGGGAGGATGGGAAGAGGGCTCTGGGGGTGTAGAGGGATCAGAAGGTGCTAGGATGTGGGGAGGGGGTGCTAAGAAGGTTATGAGAGGGCTCTGGGTGGGGAGAGGGTTCAGGATGATAGGGAAGGTGCTGAGAGGGTACAGGAGGTTGGTTAGGGTGCTAAGGATTCGGGGTGTCGGGAGGATTCAGAGGGTTGGGAATGCTGGGCGGGGAGGATGCTGAGAGGAATCAAGTTGTTGGGAGAGCGCTGAGAGGGTTCAGGAGGGGGAGGGCGGTGAGGATTCAGGAGAGTGTGGTGAGAGGTTTCAGGAGGGAGGGGAGAGTGCTGAGAGGGTTCAGGCGTGGTGGGGAGGGGAATGAGGGTTCAGGGGTGCTGGGAGGGTTCAGGAGGGTATTATCCAGAAGATAATAAAGCAGGAATGCCGTGTTGTGTGAATGCTGGTAGGTTGTGGTGGGAAGTTAGCTGTGCGGGCCTCTAATGAGACAGCCTGGGTACAAGAGTAAAGATGTTTTTCTACAATTATAATGGGGTTTTTGTGGCTGCTCCTGGTGTACTGGGTAAACTGGTCTCCTGACTTCAGTAAAGATAGCGTGCATAAAGCTTCATCGGAATGGTGTTGCAAGTCTGTCGTGTGTGAAGAGGTTGAGTGTGCTCAGCTATTGTGGAGGGGGGCGAGTGGGTGCTAATCCCCCATTATGACAACGTTATTAGTCAGCTGCGTTCAATCCCCTGGCATATTTGGTCTTCTAATTTCCGTTGACTAATTGGGGGCTCGTTGCACACTCCCCACACGGTGATCATCCTCTTTCCATTTCTCGGCCTCACTGGACGAACCAACTGCAACTGGTTATCTTGGACTGCTGCCGTGACTTTGCCCTTGATCAATAAAGCAGCGTATATGGGACAAGCTGCCGGTCTGCTCTGCTCATTCGCTGTATAGTGCCAGCCCAGGTTGGAATTCGCAAAATGCAGCATCTCATATTTCTCTGTATTAAATTCCGTCGACCATTCCTCTGCCCTTCTGCCCGACTATCTGCAATACCATCTGCTTTTTCTGCCATAAAATCACTCGGCTTATGTTTACCAATTGTTTCTGTCATTTCTGCAGAACTTCAGGACCTGTGATCGTGCAACGCGAAGAAGGATAAGCAACAAACAGAAGGAAGGCCCGGCAGTTTCAAGAATTAAAATGGACACAGGTATGTTTGCATCTTTATATTTGTATGTGTCAAGCATAAAGAGGTGGATTTAATCGACCCTGTTTGAACCGACGGCTACAGAATGCGGACAATACATAGATACATAGACAATAGGTGCAGGAGTAGGCCATTCTGCCTTTTGAGCAAGCACCACCATCCAATGTGATCATAGCTGATCATTCACAATCATTACCCTGTTCCTGCCTTCTCCCCATATCCCTTGATTCCACTACCTCTAAGAGCTCTATATAACTCTCTCTTGAATGCATCCAGTGAATCGGCCTCCACTGCCTTCTGAGGCAGAGAATTCCACAAATTCTCAGTCCTCTGGGTGAAAAGGTTTTTCCTCATCTCGGTTCTAAATGGCCTACCCCTTATTCTTAAACTGTGGTCCCTGGTTCAGGACTCCAACATCGGGAACATGTTTCCTTCATCTAGCGTTGGCAATCCCTTAATTTTTTTTGTTTCCATAAGATCCTCTCTCGTCCTTCCAAATTCCAGTGAGTGCAAGCTTAATCGCTTCATTCTTTCATCATATGACATTCCCGCCATCCCGGGAATTAACTACGCTGCACTCCCTCAATATCAAGAATGTTCTTCATCGAATTAGGAGACGAAAACTGCACCATACTCCAGGTGTGGTCTCATCAGGGCCCTGTACAACTGCAGAAGGACCTATTTGCTCCTATACTCGACTCCTCGTCTTATGAAGGCCAACGTGTCATTTGCCTTCTTCACTGCCTTCTGTACCTGCATGCTTTCTTTCAGTGACTGATGTCCAAGGATACCCAGGTCTCGGTGTATTTCCCCTTTTCCTAACCTGACACCAGCCAGATAATAATCTGCCTCATGTCCTTGCCACCAAAGTAGATAACGTCACATTTATTTACATTTAACTGCATCTGCCATGCATCTGCCCACTCACCCAGCGTGTCCAAGTGACCCTGCATCCTCATAGTATCCTCTTCACTGTTCACATTGCCACCCAGCTTTATGTTGAGAATATACAGGAGTAGGGATACTCTGGGACTGGAAGACTTTAAGTTTTACTTTACTGGTTATGATATGACAAAGTGAAGTTTCGCTTTACGGGTGATAGTGTCTGTTTTCGTGGAAACCATGTGATCCATTTCTCGGAAACCATGTGATTCATTTTTTTGGAAACCATGTGATTTACAGCTTGTGATTGGGCTAAGAAAGTTACTGCTGATTAGATAAGTTACTGCTTGCTCAAAGGGCAGAATGGCCTACTCCTGCACCTATTGTCTATATATCTATGTATTCGGTATAAATGGGTGACTAGTTCTTTGTTACTTGCTTCTTGTTCGTCATTGTGAGAGTGTGAAAGAGCTCAAACGAGGAAAAGAGGAACCAGGTCCTGTGGAAAATAAAGGAATTGGACTACAGTAATGTTTTCAAATCAGTATTTTGCTGAATCAGACTGAGAACCGGAATCAACAGTGTCATCTGCAAATTTGCTAATGTTACTTTTAATTCCTTCATCTACATCATTAATGTATAGCTGCGGTCCCAGCACCGAGCCTTGCAGCACTCCACTAGTCACAGCCTGCCATTCTGAAAGGGACACGTTAATCCCTCCTCTTTGTTTTCTGTCTGCCAACCAATTTTCTATCCATGTCAATACCCTACCCCCAATACCATGTGCTCTAATGTTGTGCACTAATTTCCCGTGTGGGACCTTATCAAAGGCTTGCTGAAAGTCCAGGTACATTACATCCACTGGCCCTCCCTATTCTATTTTACTTGTTACATCCACAAAAAATTCCAGGTGATTTATCAAGCATGGTTTCCCCCTCGTAAATCCATGCTGACTCGGACCGATCCTGTAACTGCTATCCAAATGTGCCGCTATTTCAACTTTAATAATCGACTCCAGCATCTTCCCCACCACTAATGTCAGGCTAACTAGTCTATAATTCATTGCTTTCTCTCTCTCGCTCCTTTCTGAAAAAGTGGGATAACATTAGCTACCCTCCAATCCACAGGAACTGATCCTGAATCTATAGAACATTGGATAATGATCATCAATGTGTCCACGATTTCTAGAGCCACCTTGAATACCCTGGGATGCAGGCCATCAGGCCCTGGTGATTGATCAGCCTTCAGTCCCATCAGTCTACCCATCAGCATTGCCTGACTACTGTAAATTTCCTTCAGTTCCTCCATCACCCAAGGTCCTCTGTCCCCTGGGAGATTTGGGAGAGTGTGTCTACATCTAGGCGATTGTTTGTGTCTTCTTAGTGCAGATAGAACCAAAGTACCCGTGCAACACATCTACCATTTCCTTATTCTCCATAATAAATTCACCTGTTTCTGTCTTCAAGGGACCCACATTTGTCTTAACTATCTTTTCCCTCTTCACATACCTAAAGAAGCTTTTACGATCCTCCTTTGTATTCTTGGCTAGCTTACCTTTGCACTTCATCTTTTCTCCCCGTTTTGCCTTTTTAGTTGCCTTCTGTTATCTTTAAAAGTGTTGCAATCCTCTGGCTTCCCACTCATCTTTGCTATGTTATACGTCTTCTCTTTTATTTCTTTACTGTCCTTGACTTCCCTTGTCAGCCACGGTCGCCTCTTACTCCCTTCAGAATCTTTCTTCCTCTTTGGAATGAAATGATCCTATACCTTCTGGATTATTCCCTAAAATACCTGCCATTGCTGTTCCACCATCATCCCTGCTCGGGTCCTTATCCAGTCAACTTTGGCCAACTCCTCCCTCATGCCTCCAGAGTCCCCTTTGTTCAACTGCAATACTGACACTTCCGATTTTACCTTCCCCCTCTCAAATTGCGGATTAAAACATATGGTCACTACCACCTATACCTTGAGTTCCTTTATCTTGTGTTCCCTTGTCAAATCTGGTTTATTTCACAACACTAAATCCAGAATTGCCTTCTACCTGGTAGGCTCTAAGAATCCATCTCGGAGGCACTCTCAAAACTCGCTTTCTTGGGGTCCAGTACCAACCTGATTTTCCCAGACTACCTGCATGTTGGAATCTCCCATAACCACCGTAGCATAACTTTTTTTACATGCCAATTTTAACTCCTGATGCAAACTGCACCCTATACCCAGGCTACTGTTTGGAGGTCTGCATATAACTCCCATTAGGGTCTTTTTACCCTTACAATTTCTCAGTTCTATCCACAATCACTCTCCACCTTCTGATTCTATGTTGCCCTTCGCAAGGGACTGAATTTCCCTTTTCAAGTAACTTTTCCTGTACTCTTTTCCCCTTTAACTCCATCCTTATATTCCCAATTTGCCAACTGCTCCCCCCCCGCCCCCCCCCCCCCCGCTATATAGTTTAAACCCACTGATGTAGCACTAGCAAACCTGCCTGCCAGAATGTTGGTCCCCCTCCAGTTAATGTGTTACCCGTTGTTATATTCCGGACGGCAGAATTAAGTACAAGACTTACAGTTTTGTTAAAGAAGGAACTGCAGATGCTGGAGAATGCCAGGGCCCGAGGGCTGAGGGAGAGGTGGGAAGGGGAGGAGACAGCAAGGGTTAACAGAATTGAGAAAATTCAATGTTCAAGCCCAAAGGATGCAGACTCCCCAAGCGGAATATGAGGTGCTGTTCCTCCAACATGCGGTGTTGCTCACTCTGGCCCACCTCTCCCTCAGCCCTCGGGCCCTGGCATTCCCTCTCTCTCTATCTCCCTCCCCCACCCTAGTCGCACCAGCTTCTCATTTTCACACCACAAACAGCTTACAATGGCTTGTTCCCTTTATCATTAATACTTTTTCGCATATCTTTCATTCATTGTTCTTTATCTCTCCACATCACCGTCTATATCTCTCGTTTCCCTGATCCCTGACCAGTCTGAAGAAGGGTCTCGACCCGAAACGTCGCCTATCTCCTTCGCTCCTTAGATGCTGCTGCACCCGCTGAGTTTCTCCAGCCTTTTGTGTACCTACAAGACTTACACACTGGTTGCCAGGATCACAAGAGAGAGATTTATTACTCAGCATTCCCTGTTTATATTGAACACCAACTTATTAACATATACATGAATATGTACGAATACATTACACTGCTCTTTTTTAAAATTAAATCTAAGTACTCAGTTACAATTTTGTTATTGTGATACTTGATTTAAACCAGTATTTATTTTACATATCTACACATTTTTGTTTTACTGGTGCAGTGAGTCATTTAACTTACAAACCTAACCTGACTACTGGTTTACGGATCCTGCCTGATCGTCCAGCAGTATCAGGTTTAGCTGTTGACTCAACTGTAGGCTTGTTTGGCTTAAATTAAATTAACAAACCATGTGACCCCAGCTCCTCCCCACCCACATTGGAGTCCTTATACCCCCCTCCTTTCTGACCACCCACCACCCCCCTACCAGACATCGCCTCGGCCTCCGTCCACTCACTTGCCTTCCACCGGCCCCAACCCCCATCGTTGCCGTGTGTTCACCATCCCCCCCTGACCTCCCCCTCTGTGATACCGAACGGTCTGTCCTGAACAGAGGCCTCACCTTTGTTCCCCTCCGTCCCCACCTCAATAAGTTCTGCGTCCGCCACGATGTGGAGCTCTTCTACCGTCGCCTCCGCACCCAAGCATTTTTCCATAGGAAGGAGTCCTTACCTCCTAGTGATGACCCCTTCTCCCGTCTCTAACTGACCCCCTCCTCTTGGACTCACTCTAATGGCCATCTACCTGCTTTAGACCTTTTTATTTTAAACTGCCGGTGGGTCATCAACCACCTCAACTTCTCCACTCCCCTTTCTCACTCTAACCTATCCCCATCTGAACGTACAGCCCTCCACTCACTGCAACAACCCCGACTGGGTGATCAAACCTGCCGACAGCGGAGGCGCCGTGGTAGTCTGGCGCGCTGATCTCTACCGGTCTGAGGCCAGGCGCCAACTCTCAGACACATCCTCCTACTTATCCTTGGACCATGACCCCACAGACGAGCACCAGGCCATTATGTCAAACACCATTACAGGCTTCATTACTTCCGGCTCCCTGCCTTCCCAAGCCTCCAACCTCATCGTTCCCCAGCCCCGTGCGGCCCGATTTTACCTTCTCCCCAAAATCCACAAACCTGACTGTCCTGGCAGACTGGGAGTTACACAAAAAGCTGGAGAAACTCAGCGGGTGCAGCAGCATCTAAGGAGCGAAGGAGATAGGCGACGTTTCGGGTCGAGACCCTTCTTCAGACTGGCAGACCCATTGTTTCTGCTTGTTCTTATCCCACCGAACTTATTTCCACATACCTCGACTCCATCTTATCCCCCCTCCTGGACAAATCCCTCCCTACCTATGTCCAATCACCTCACATGCTCTTCGTCTCCTCCATGACTTCCATTTTCCAGGCCCCCATTCCCTCATCTTCACCATGTCCACCTCTACACCTCCATCCCCTATCAGGAGGGCCTTAAAGCCCTCCGATTCTTCCTCAACCACAGAACCAATCAATCCCCCTCTACAAATACCCTACTCTGCCTAGAGGAGCTGGTCCTTGCCCTCAACAACTTTTCCTTTGACTCCTTCCATTTCCTCCAAATCCAAGGCCTAGCTTTGGGCGCGCGCATGGGCCCCAGCTATGCCTGCCTCTTTGTTGGGTACGTTGAACAATCCTTGTTCGAGGCGTACCGTGGCCCTATGCCCGAACTCTACCGCCGCTACACTGACTTCTGCATTGGTGCTACCTCCTGCACCCATGCAGAACTCACTGACTTCATCCATTTCACCACAATCCGCAGGCATTGCCACTTTTATTTCATTTGTATGTGTATGTGACAAATAAAGTTGACTTGACTTGACTTCCATCCGGCACTCATTCACCGGGACCATGTCTGACATCTCCCTTCCGTTTCTAGATCTCACCATCTCCATCGCAGGTAACAAACAACTGACCAACGTCCACTGCAAACCCACTCACTCCCATGGCTATCTGGATTACACTTCTTCCCACCCTGCTTCCTGTAAGGACTCTATCCCCTACTAGCAATTCCTCCGTCTACACCAGGATGAGGTATTTCAAACCAGGGCATCGGAGATATCCTCATTCTTTAGCGAACAGGGGTTCCCCTCTTCAACTATGGATGAGGCTCTCACCAGGGTCTCCTCTATGTCCCGTAGCTCCTCTCTCATTCCCCATCTCCCCCCCCACTCGTAGAAATGACCGAGTCCCCCTTGTCCTCACCTTCCAACCCACTAGTGGTCACATGCAACAGATAATCATCCAACATTTTTGCCACCTCCAACGGGATCACTTCACTGGCCACATCTTCCCATCTCTTCCCCTTTCGGCTTTCCGCAGAGACCGCTCCCTCCGTAACTCCCTGGTCAATTCGTTCCTTCGCACCCAAACCACCCCCTCTCCTGGCACTTTCCCTTGCAACCACAGGAAATGCGACACTTGTTGCTTTACCTCCCCCCTTGACTCTATCAAAGGACCCAAGCAGTCTTTCCCGGTGAGGCAGAGGTTCACCTGCACCTCCTCCAACCTCATCTATTGCATCCACAGATGTCAGCTGTTCTACATCGGTGAGACTAAGCGTAGGCTTGGCGATCGCTTCGCCCAACACCTCCGCTTGGTTTGCATTAACCAACCTGATCTCCCGGTGGCCCAGCACTTCAACTCCCCCTCCCATTCCGAATCCGTCCTTTCTGTCCTGGGCCTCCTCCATGGTCAGAGTGAGTCCCATCGCAAATTGCAGGAGCAGCACCTCATATTTCGCTTGGGCAGTTTACACCCCAGCGGTATGAACATTGACCTCCATTTTCTGGTCAAAATGGAGGTCAATGTTCATACCGCTGGAGTGTAAACTCCCACTCCCCAGATCCCCTCCCACTGCCCAGATCTCCCACAGCCTACTTTCTCCGCCTCTTCCTTTCTTCTTCCCGCACCCCCCCCCCCTCCACCTCCACATCAGTCTGAAGAAGGGTCTCGACCCGAAACGCCTCCTATTCCGTCACTCCATAGATGCTGCCGCATCCGCTGAGTTTCTCCAGCATTTTTGTCTTCCTTCGATTTTTCCAGCATCTGCAGTTCCTGCTTAAACATACACCCCAAACAGAGTGTCAACAAAATAGTTACATATACAGAAACCTGCAAATCTTGCAAAACTCTAGATATGACAGAGCCTAGCTCAACATCTTGCAAAATGAGGTAATCGGCAGTTCTTTTCACAGAAACATTGTTCTGTCCCAAAGCACCCACATTTCTGATATCTACATTTCCCCCCCTTTTATTATTTTATAATAACTACTTCCATGAAGGATTCTGGTATATGATCTTTACAATCAGGGTGAAAGGATAACAGTTCATATTATATAGTTTGACAGTGATGGTGGTGTAGTTGTGTCCACATCCTGAGTTTTCATGGGCATGGATCCTCTTGAGCCACCACGTCAGCCTGCTTCCTTCCTGACCAGCGATCCAGAGTACCTGTAGTAAAAGATTTCTCAAAACAAGAGGGTAACAGCTAAAGTCCTACTACTAACAATTTTACAATGGTGAAGGTGGACCCAAGCATTATTTCCATCCACCTTTACAGCAGTTGGGGTTGTCAGAAGAAGCTGATATGGCCCTTCCCACCTAGCATCCATACCCTTTCTTACTAAATTTTTTACCATTTAAAAAATCAACAGGTGCAACTTTAGATGGAGTAGCCAAAGGTGGTGATTCGACATATGCTGCTTTTAGAGTGCAGATCCTTCATTACTCTGGTCAGGGATAAAATATAATCAGTCATCTCCATTGTCATCTGATGGAAATTAACAACCCTTGGGGTACTTTGGTTCCAGGAGGTTTTAAGGGGACGACCATACACAAGTTCTGCTGGACTCTTGTTTCTCCTGCTGGTGTAATATACATTTGAAACAATGCTACAGGGAACTATTTAACCCAATCAGCCCCTGTCTTAGCTCTCAATTTAGCCAGTTTAATTATCAAAGTTTGGTTAGCTCGGCCCAAGTCCAGAAGCTTGTGGTTTATAGGCGCAGTAACAGTTGCTGGATGCCCCTCTGATCACAAAATTCTTTGTTAATTTTCCCAATGAAATGAGGACCATTATCAGAACTTAACCGAATCAGAATACCATATCTAGGGATGATTTCTTGCATTAATATCTCAACCACTGTTGAGGCTTTGTTATCCACCGTTGGGTATGATTCGATCCGCCTGCTAAATACATCCACAATTATCAGTACATACTTGTATCCTTGTCATCTCTCTAACCCATTGTAGTCCATCTGGAGGGTCTCAAAAGGATCTCCTATGAGTAAGGGAGTCTTTCCACTTGAAGGTACCTTTCCTCTTGAAGGTCCTATTTCTCTTGAAAGTACTATCCCCCCGAAGGGTACTATTCCATAGAAACATAGAAACATAGAAATTAGGTGCAGGAGTAGGCCATTCAGCCCTTCGAGCCTGCACCGCCACTCAATATGATCATGGCTGATCATCCAACTCAGTATCCCGTACCTGCCTTCTTTCCATACCCTCTGATCCCCTTAGCCACAAGGGCCACATCCAACTCACTCTTAAATATAGCCAATGAACTGGCCTCAACTACCCTCTGTGGCAGAGAGTTCCAGAGACTCACCACTCTCTGTGTGAAAAAAGTCTTTCTCATCTCGGTCTTAAAGGATTTCCCCCTTATCCTTAAGCTGTGACCCCTTGTCTTGGACTTCCCCAACATCGGGAACAATCTTCCTGCATCTAGCCTGTCCAACCCCTTAAGAATTTTGTAAGTTTCTATAAGATCCCCTCTCAATCTCCTAAATTCCAGAGAGTATAAACCGAGTCTATCCAGTCTTTCTTCATAAGACAGTCCTGACATCCCAGGAATCAGTCTGGTGAACCTTCTCTGCACTCCCTCTATGGCAATAATGTCCTTCCTCAGATTTGGAGACCAAAACTGTACGTAATACTCCAGGTGTGGTCTCACCAAGACCCTGTACAACTGAAGTAGAACCTCCCTGCTCCTGTACTCAACTGATGAACTAGCTAGGTGGGTGATGTTATTGGCTACTTGGTGGCATCCAAAATTGCAGACTTTAGCTCAAAAGTAGTCGTTGCTTAATTTGTCAACAGTATAATCCAGGGAAGGGCAAACCCTATGGAGGTGGGAAAGTACCCTAGTGGAAAAGTAACTTGAAGGTACTCTTGCTCTTCAAGGTACTTTTCCACTAGGGTACTTTCCCACCTCCATAGGGTTTGCCCTTCCCTGGATTATACTGTTGACAAATTAAGCAACGACTACTTTTGAGCTAAAGTCTGCAATTTTGGATGCCACCAAGTAGCCAATAATATCACCCACCTAGCTAGTTCATCAGTCGTACAAGTTTGCTGGGGTTGTCGTGGTTTTAAGACTCAAATTTGGATACAGAGAATTCTTCAAGAAGACGAAAGCCTTTATTTGCAAATATCAGCTTGGAACATTCAGAGACGACACCACCTGTCCGTTCTCTAATTGCTCTCTGCTTCACAGAAACAAGCAGCTCTTTATTACAGTTTTTCAGCCTTATCTCTGCTACATTATCTTTCATGCTGTACTCCTTTCGCATCAATCTGTCTATGATTCTAGTATTCTCTGTCTCGCCACCATTAACTTCCGACCTTCGTTCAGTCTTTACATTTCCCCTCATAATCTCTTCCTCTCTCGCAGCCCTGAAATTCCAAACTATTTTTAATCTCCCAGCTATGTTTTAGCTGAAGCCATTTTAAACTGTTACACACACCATTTTAGTTTATGTTTAATACAAGGATATAAATGTATTTATTAAGAATACAAAGGTGTTAAAGTAGAAATAAGTAACTTGTTTATAACTTAAAGTAACTTGTTTATAACTTCCATAGGGTAACCCACAATCCAGACATACAACCAATTCCGCAACCACAGTTCAACATCTACTTCAAGGGCGTCCTCCTGCAACTTAATAATTTCCTGGATGGTTGGCATTGGCTTTGGCTTTTCCGAGGGAGACCTGTCTTTACATTTACTTTTAATCTGCCTCATCATTTTGGGCACCACCACCCTTCTTTCCCAGGACACCTCCATAGCTTCTCGATCAGCACAACAATTTCCTATATCTACTGCGGTCTGACCCCCTGTATGAGCACTACATTTTACTACTGAGATTTGTTTGGGTAACAGCAAAGCTTGCAGCAACTCGGACACTAATTACTGGTGCGATATTCTTGTTCCTGAGGAGGAGAGTGGCCTTCCTAGTGCTGGAACTTGTAGTAGAGATTTCTTTAAGTTTTCGAAAGCTTCCTGGGCTTAATTCACAAATCCCTGAGGTAGTATTGTCCACGTATATTGCTGTCCTTATAAGTGAATGCAAAGAGGTATTGGCTGTTTTTGTGCAAAGGTAAAGAAAAGAAGGCACGCTGCAAATCTACATTTGAAAACATCTTTGGCTTTGCTGGAATCAAGCTGGGTTCGGCACCAAGGCATGGAGCGGTTCCACTATAGTGTTGATAGATCTTAAGTCCTGAACCAGTCTGTACTGTCATGTAACTTTGTAAGTGCCGTCAATGGGTGACGATTTGCATACCTTGGGTTTGCAAGCAAAGAATTTCACTGTGACCTGTCACGTGAAAATAATATATTCATTTCAATTCCTTCCTACAACTGGAAGACCAGAACTATATTGGGTGTAGTCTGATCGATGACATGTACAGTTGTATCACGATGTCCCAACCTTTCTACACAATACCCTTCCAAATTAAGAGAAGCATTCCAAGCAACATCTTTGTCACCCGGTCCATTTGATTTGCTACTTTCAGAGAGCCATGCACCTCAACTCCCAAATCACTCTGCTCTTTGATGCTCTGCAAGGGTTCGCCCATTTACTGTATAAATCCTGCTGTGGCTTGACATACAAAATGCGACAACTCACAATTGTCAGGGGAACCATTTGCCATTACTTGGCCTATCTACCTAGCTGATAGAGAACTTGTGATGAACTTGCTATTAAATTGCCTCACTCGCAGTCCATTATACCGCAATGTAAGTGTCATCTGCAAACTTGCTGACATTTGTAACTATCTTGTCATCTATATTGTATATGTCAACAACAAACAACTGTGCATCCAGTATCTAGTCCTGCAGGACTCCACTGACAACTGAAAGACTCAAAACGTACAAAATTCTTAAGGGGTTGGATAGGCTAGATGCAGGAAGATTGTTCCCGATGTTGGGGAGGTCCAGAACAAGGGGTTACAGTCTAAGGATAAGGGGGAATTCCTTTAGGACCGAGATGAGGAAAAATTTTTTCACACAGAGAGTGGTGAGTCTCTGGAATTCTCTGCCACAGAAGGTAGTTGAGGCCAGTTCATTGGCTATATTTAAGAGGGAGTTAGATGCGGCCCTCGTGGCTAAAGGGATCAGGGGGTATGGAGAGAAGGCAGGTACAGGATACTGAGTTGGATGATCAGCCATGATCATATTGAATGGCGGTGCAGGCTTGAAGGGCCAAATGGCCTACTCCTGCACCTATTTTCTATGTTTCTATGTAAGCTGGAGTATCTCAGCGTGCCAATAGTGGCACAGCATCTCATATTTCATGTGGGCAGTTTACAACCCAGTGTTATGAATATTGATTTCTCTACCTTCAAGTAACTCCACCATTCCATCTATTTCCATTCCTTCCCTACCCAAGTCACACCAGCTTCTCGTTCACACCCAACAAAGAGCTAACAATGGCCTGTTTCCTTTATCATTGTTACTTTTTAGCAAATCTTTCATTCACTGTTCTATATCTCTCTCTACATCATTGTCGATATCTCTCGTTTCCATTTCCCCTGACTCTCAGTCTGAAGGAGGGTCTCGACCCAAAATGTCACCAGAGATGCTGCCTGTCCTGCTGAGTTACTCCAACTTTTCATGTTTATCAATAAGCCATGTGTTTCTCAATAAGCCATTTGAAAGGCGATATGTAACCCTAATAACTGCTGCTCTGCTCCCATCCTGGCTGGAGATGGACGTGACGATTGCCGGGAAGTGTCTGGTGAGGTGCTGACTTGAACCTTTGGTTTGTCAATTGAAAATGCAGAAACAGCCCGGAGAGAAAGTTATCAATGTGAGTGATGCTCTTCCATATTTGCAGATACAATATCTTCTCTACCTGAGCTGCTGCAGAAGTGGGAAGATTCTCAGCTGGTCCAATTGACAAATTATTACCGTAAGGGACTTGAGCAGGCGATTGAACAAACGGTGGAGAAAGTCGGCCTCATCCTAACATACGAGAGACATTTCAGTGGGCAAGAATATGAGGTGAGTGGTAGAGATGGATGATTGAGTGACTTGAGACCGCACCAAGAGGATTTCCTTTCAGAGGGGATGGCAGAGATTCCACAATTTAAGTTTTTCAAAGCTTGCTGAATTCTGGCACGGTACCAGTGGATTGGAAGTGACGGCATCCTTGTTCAATAGTGTTAATGTTCTATCAGACAACAAACCACATTAGTCACTTTAAGAATGTACCAATTCCTCTTTATTTTGCACACGGGAGTGGGAGAGCAACCACAAGTATAGCTACATACTTGTTGCACCTCGCGGTCCCACTAAATTGTACTGCACACAGACAGTACATTTATACCAATCAATCAATCAGACTTTATTGTCATTCAAAAATGCACCAATAAATGGAAGTCTGAACTAAATTTCGTTGCATCTGGCTCACCATGCAACATAAAATAACAAAAGGATAAAATAGATAAAAAGATAAAATAGATAATAGTGGCGGCACATTACATGGAATTCAAGAGTCTGATGGCTCGGGGGAAGAAGCTGTTGCACAACCTGTCCGTTCTCCTTATACTACAATACCTTTTGCCCGAGGGCAGCAGAGTGAACAGTCTGTGATGGAGATGTGTGGGGTCTTTTATAATGCAGTTGGCCTTGGACAAGCAACGTTTGCACGCAATGTCCCGGATTGAAGGAAGTGAAGTCCCGATGATTTTACCTGAGTATTCATGGGTAGTTAGTCAAACTTTTCTCATCACATTCCTCCACCAGTTCTTATCCTTTCTGGCACCAGTTCTTGTCTGGATCAGACTTGTTTTTCAGCATGGTTTGACTTAGCAATCAGGCGTCTTATCTTTTTAGTCCCAACATCCTGAATCTGTTTCTTTAGTCGTGCATGACATTGCAATTTCAGCTATTCACAGCATTTTATCTTGTTTTCACATATTTTCAGCATGAGCTGTTCCTCTGCCCGAACACCCTTAACCCTTTCAGTTCTAAAACTCTTTCATTCCCATCCGTTTATCATAACATGATAACAGTCAAAGTCCCCATGAAGTGGTCGGATACACTGTATTACAAATATTAATGCAATCACCAACAGAAAAATAGAGCTGTGATGTACTATGGACTCTGGCGCTAATTGCGAAAGTAGTGTGAGGCCAGAATCTCAGTACTGCTAAGGGGCAGTGTTAAGAGGGGTATTCCTCCTCCACCATTATGTGGGATGTGCGTACACACCCAGCATGCACTTGTATTGTCGCGGATGGCAAATTCATAGCTCATAGACAAAACAGATTCTTTCCCCGGGTCCAGCCCTTCCAGGCCAACCCCAGGGCAATAAAGGAGGGTCAGTAGCCACATTGTCCTTTCTTGGTTCTCCAATCTGTTTGTAGTTAGTCAGATGTATCCAACAGGGTTGGTCTTCAATCTTCACGGCGGTTGGTGTTAGTAGCACCTGGTACGGTCCCTTCCAACGTGGTCCCAATTTCTTCCGATCCCAGTTCCTTATTTGTACATGGTCTCCGGATAATATGGACTCATCCCCGTGTCCAACTGGTAGTGGCTTATGTGTCTCGTACCGGGGAGTACGGAACTGACAAGGCATTATCTAATTAATTCTTTGCTGAAGGTCAAAACTAACTTCCACACTCTCATATGCACCCCAGGTAGGTAAGTAGCGGCCGGCTGTACAATATTTCAGCCGGTATTAGTTTAGTAGCTCTGTGTGGGGTCACCCTCATTTCAAAGAGGGCCGAGGGAAGGACCTTAACCCAACTCTGCCCTGTTTTCTCCATTAGTTTGGCCAATTTAGTTTTCAGGGCTCCATTTGCCCTCTCGACCACTCCGGCGGCCTGTGGGTGGTGAACACAGTGGAATTGCTGTTTAATGTTAAAATGCTGACACACTTGTTCATTAATCTTTCCGATAAAGTGTGGACTGTTATCAAAACTAATAACGGTAGGCAGCCCAAAGCGAGGATTGTTTTCTTTTAAAATAAGTGTTCCCCATAGTCTCAGCTGTCGCATTTAATTGGCAAGTCTTGAATCAATCTGCTAAACAAATCTACAACTACTGATTGATTATTAGGACTGGATGTTACAATCCCTAAGATTTCACTACAATTGACATTCTTGGGTATGACCACTAGGTGAATTTCGCTAACAATCAGACACATCTTCAGTTGTGTACCTCAACGTCACTGGGTGTTTCGTCCTTTTATCACAAGACACCCTCAGTCGAGGCAGGCCCACCACAGGTTGATCAAACCTGGGTGTGTGTCTTATTGCTAACTAAGCAATACTTATAACAAGGGTACACAAAAGGCTGGAGAAACTCAGCGGGTGCAGCAGCATCTAAGGAGCGAAGGAGATAGGCGACGTTTTGGGTCGAGACCCTTCTTCAGACTGGTTAGGGATCAGGGAAACGAGAGATATAGACGGTGATGTGGAGAGATAAAGAACAATGAATGAAAGATATGCAAAAAAGTATCGATGATAAAGGAAACAGGCCATTGTAAGCTGTTTGTAGTGTGAAAATGAGAAGCTAGTGCGACTTGGGTGGGGGAGAGATAGAGAGAGAGGGAATGCCAGGGGCTGAGGAGAGGTGGGAAAGGGAGGAGACAGCAAGGGCAGAGGTGTTCGGGGAAACGATCGCCAAGCCTCCGCTTGGTCTCACCGATATAGATCAGCTGGCATCTGGAGCAGCGGATGCAGTAGATGAGGTTGGAGGAGGTGCAGGTGAACCTCTGTCGGACCTGGAAGGACTGCTTGGGTCCATGAAAGGAGTGGAGGGGGGAGGTGAAGGGACAAGTGTAGCATCTCTTGCAGTTGCAGGGGAAAGTGCCCGGGGAAGGGGTGGAGTGGGAGGGAAGGGAAGAATTGACAAGGGAGTTGCGGAGGGAGTGGTCTTTGCGGAAGGCAGACGGGGGGGAGATGGGAAGATGTGGGGAGTGGAGGGGTCACGTTGGAGGTGGCAAAACTGGCGGAGGACTATGTGTTGTATAAACCGCAAGAGATGATACACTTGTCCCTTCACCTCCCCCCTCCACTCCTGCAGCCAGCGCTGTTTTTAAATTGCAAAAAACCTTGTTAGGATGAGAGAGTGAATTACTATGGTGCCTTGGCAGAGTGTACAATAATACCACATCGGGATCCACTGCCGACAGAAATTAATCGAGCCCTCATCTGTTTAGGGGTGGTCAGGGGCATTTCATACAGCTTCCAAGACGTATATACATGCATTACTGGTTTCTCCCCGGTCTGCATGGCCATTGGGTTTGGCATTGCCCTCATCGGCATCATGTATTTTCCGCTTTCAGTCTTCTTTGGTTTATTGGTATGCTGTTCTCTGGTGCTCTGCGTTGTTTAACTCTCTTAAGTCTCAATTACTGCTCCTCCTTCCCCTTCTGCCTCAGTCCTCTCTCTCCATCATCATCTTCTGTGGTTATCGGTCTCATCGTCGTCGGGGATCTTAGTGGTATCTTAGCCGGGGAGCTCCTGCTGCTAAGGGCTGGTGGCCAGGGGCATATGGGGGAGGTGGCAAATGCCATTCCTGATTTTGTTCCTCATCCCCCTCTTCTATAAACAGGGTCCCCATGCCAGACAAGGGGTCCCCAGGGATATTTTGCTTAGGTTTCCAATAGACAATAGGTGCAGGAGTAGGCCATTCGCCCGTCGAGTCAGCACCAGCATTCAATGTGATCATGGCTCATCATCCACAATCAGTACCCTGTTCCTGCCTTATGCGCATATCCCCGGACTCTGCTATATTTAAGAGCCCTATCTAGCTCTCTCTTTAAATTATCCAGAGAACTGGCCTCCACCGCCCTATGAGGCAGAGAATTCCACAGACTCACAACTCTCTGTGTGAAAAAGTGTTTCCTCACCTCTCTTCTAAATGGCTTACCCCTCTTAAACTGTGGCCCCTGGTTCTGGACTTCCCCAATTTCGTTAACATGTTTCCTGCCTCCAACGTGTCCAAACCCTTAATAATCTTATATGTTTCAATAAGATATCCTCTCACCCTTCTAAACTCCAGAGTATACAAGCCCAGCCGCTCCATTCTCTCAGCATATGACAGTCCCACCATCCAGGGAATTAACCTTGTAAACCTACGCTGCACTCCCTCAATAGCAAGAATGTCCTTCCTCAAATTAGGGGACCAAAACTGCACACAATACTCCAGGTGTGGTCTCACTAGGGCCCTGTGCAACTGCAGAAGGACCTTTTTGCTCCTCTTGTTATGAAGGCCAACATGCCATTCGCTTTCTTCACTGCCGGCTGCACCTGCATGCTTACTTTAATTGACTGATGAACAAGGACCCCCAGATCCCGTTGTACTTCCCCTTTTCCCAACTTGACACCATTTAGATAATAATCTGCCTTCCTGTTTATGTTACCAAAGTGGATAACCACACATTATTCCACATTAAACTGTATCTGCCAACCATCTGCCCACTCACCCAACCTGTCCAAGTCACCCTGCATCCTCAACGCATCCTCCTCACAGTTCACACTGCCACCCAGCTTTGCGTCATCTGCAAATTTGCTAATGTTACTTGTAATCCCTTCATCTAAATCATTAATATATATTGTGAATAGCTGCGGTCCCAGCACCGAGTCTTGCGGTGCCCCACTGGTCACCGCCTGCCATTCTGAAAGGGACCTGTTAATCCCTACTCTTTGTTTCCTGTCTGCCGACAAACTTTCTATCCATGTCAGCCCTCTACCGCCAATATCATGTGCCCTAATTTTGCCCACTAATCTCCTATGTGGGACCTTATCAAATGCTTTCTGAAAGTCCAAGTACATTACATCCACTGGCTCTCGCTTGTCCATTTTCCTTGTTACATCCTCAAAATATTCCAGATTAGTCAAACATGATTTCCCCTTCATAAATCCATGCTGACTCGGACCGATCCTGTTACTGCTATCCAAATGTGCCGCTATTTCATCTTTTATGATTGACTCCAGCATCTTCCCCATCACCGATGTCTGGCTAACTAGTCTATAATTCCCCGTTTTCTCTCTCCTGCCTTTCTTAAAAAGTGTGATAACATTAGCTACCATCCAATCCTAAATCTATAGAACTTTGGAAAATGATCACCAATGCATCCACGATTTCTAGAGCCACTTCCATAAGTACTCTGGGATGCAGACATCAGACCCTAGGGATTTATCAGCCTTCAGTCCCGTCAGTCTACCCAACACCATTTCCTTCCTAATGTGGATTGCCTTCAGTTCTTCCGTCATCACAGATCCTCTGGCCACCAGTACATCAGGAAGATTGTTTGTGCCCTCCTTAGTGAAGACGGATCCAAAGTACCTGTTCAACTCATCTGCCATTTCCTTGTTCCCCATAATACATTCACCCTTTTCAGTCTTCAAATGTCCAAATAAGGGTTAATTTGATCTTAACTAATTTTTTTCCTCTTCACAAACCTAAAGAAGTATTTACTGCCCTCCTTTATATTCTTGGCTAGCTTACTTTCGTACCTCATCTTTTCTCCCCGTATTTCCTTTTTAGTTATCTTCTGTTGCTCTTTAAACATTACCCAATCCTCTGACTTCCGGCTCATCTTCGCTATGTTGTACCACTTCTCTTTTTTTAACTGTGTCTGCCTTCCATTGTCAGCCACGGTTGCCACTTATTCCCCTTCTGTATTATTCCCAGAAATACCTGCCATTGCTGTTGCACTGTCATCCCTGCAAGGATATCTTTCCAGTCAACCTTGGCCAGCTCCTCCCCCATGGTTCCATAGACCCCTTTGTTCCTTTTTTGCATTATCAATTGTTTATTATTCTGTTGGCCAACCGTATTCTCTTTTGTTTTTAATCTGTTCAAGGGATCTTTACGTTTTTTGAGGTCTAATTAACACATGTGCTTCTACTGGAGCTCCACCATCACTCTTATCCAGGGCATGTCCCATTTATTGCCCTATTTATTACTATTAATTTACACAAATCCCACTTTCCGCGGTACTCTTCCGGAAAACAGTGGCACGTAATCTGAACTGCTCAATTCACAAAATTCTTATTACTAATTTACACTAATTTGCAGGAGTAAAATTAGGTTTAGGCCATTCGTCCCATCGAGTCTTCTCTGCCATTCAATCGTGGGTGATCTCCCTCCTATTTCATATTTCATATTTTATATCATCCAAAATCAGTACCCCGTTCCTGCTTTTTCCCATATCCCTTGATTCCATTAGCCCTAAGAGCTATATGTAAATCTCTCTTGAATGCATCCAGTGAATTGGCCTCCACTGCCTTCTGTGGCAAATATTTCCACAGATTCAAAACTCTTGGGTGAAAATATTTTTCCTCATCTAAGTCCTAAATGGCCTCCCCCTTATTCTTAAACTGTGACCCCTGGTTCTGGACTCCCCCAACATCGCAAACATATTTTCTGCATCTAGCTTGTCCAATCCCTGAAGAATTGTATATGTTTCTATAATATTCACTCTCATCCTAAACTCCAGTGAATATACGCCCAGTCGATTCATCATATATCAGTCCCGCCAACCCGGGAATATGCATCCCTTTATCCGGGTCACGAGTACAGCCCACGATCGTCTTCACTGCTCCAAATATCGGAGGTGTCCAAACCTGAGCCGTCTTGTGCCTTATTTGATGTGACCCTTTCAACTTGCTTCCCAATATGTTCATTATGACGCTATACAGTTCAATGACTCTCTGCCTCTACGTTGTTTCTCAGCAAATCGTCCAGCGCACGGAGAGAGGAAGCCATGCGGCCGGTTCCAAGCTCCTGCTCGGACTGGTGGCGGAAAGGAGCCCCCGGTTCAAAAACAGATCTGGAAATGCTTCGTGAAAATGCAACACGTCTTCCCCAAATTGGGGCAATTGCTTACAGAAGCAGAGGAAAAAGGTCCGGTAAACTCCATGTTAGATATATAATCTGCCTTTATTTGGAATACAGTATTACTCTGATTCATTTCCTGAAATGATTTCAACAGGTTCTGACCTCATAGAGTCTTTCAAAGCGATGCAAGTTGTCTTGGAATTACCGGCTCACCTGAAAGGTACGCGATGATATTGTACATTCTGCTTTGGATAAAAAAGTGAATTGTCACTTGTACCTATAATGGAGCAATGGGATTCTTACTTCCGCCTATCAGGGCCAGACACACAATAACACTCATATGGTAATCAAAAATATAATGAAGTATTAACAATGAGAGACACAAACTGCAGGAATAACTCAGAGGCAGGAGATAAGGAATGGGTGAATTTTCGGGTCGAGACCCTTCTTCAGACTGATGTCAGAGGATTGGGTGTTACAGAGATAAAATGCATTCGGAGACTGTAAGATTGGTGTGCAAACTGGGAAGAGGAAGGGGATGGGAAGAGAGAAGGAAAGCAGGGGCTACTTGAATTTAGAGAAGTCAATGTTCGGACTGCTGGGGTGCAAGCTACCCATGCGAAATATGAGGTGCTGTTCCTCCAATTTATGCTGGGCCACACTCTGACAATGGAGGAGGCCCAGGCCAGAAAGGTCAGATTGGGAATGGGAGGGGGAATTAAAGTGCTGAGCAACTGGGAGATCAAGTAGGTTCAGCGGACTGAGCGGAGGTGTTCGGCAAAATGATCGTTGATACTGCGGTGGCCTCGCCGATATACAGGAGTTGACACCTGAAACAGCGGATACAGTAGATGAGGTTGGATGAGGTGCAAGTGAACCTCTACCTCACCTGAAAAGACTGGTGTTGCATCTCCTGCGGTTGCTGGGGAAAGTACTTGGGGAGGCGGTGGATTGGGTGGGAGAGGAATAGTTGACCAGGGAGTTGCGGTGGAGACGGTTTATCCGGAAAGCAGAAAGGGGTGGAGACGGGAAGATGTGGCTCGTAGTGGGATCCCGTTGGAGTTGGCAATGTCAAAGCATTATGTGCTGTATGTGACGACTGATGGGGTGAAAGGTGAGAACCAGGGGGACTCTGTTCCTGTTGCGAATGGGGGAGGCGGAGCAAGAGCCGAGCTACAGGTTATCGAGGAGACCCATGTGTGGCCCTCGTCTATAATGGAAAAGGGGCATCCCCATTCCCTAAAGAATGAGGACATCTCTCATGACCTGGTATGGAAAACCTCATCCTGGGCGCAGGGTGGGAAGAAGTGTAGTCTGGATATAGTGATGTTAGGAAGCTTTGTTTTTTGCATTTATGAAGCTAATTTGAAACTTTTTTCTCCCATCTGTTAAAAGATCTTCAGCAGAAGCACAAGAAGACTTTGTGCGAACAGACCGAAACGGTGAAAGAAAACACGATCCTGATGAAGGAGAAGGTTAAGATTTTCCCACTGGTCGATCGATACGCTGAACTCACTGTCATTTCAAGTGTTCGAAACCGTACTCTGGTGGAACATGAGCTGCTGGCAAGAGGACATGACCATGAGGAATGGAGAGAAGAACATCTCAGAGGAGTGTTGGAAAAAATTCGGACAGATGAGTTATTCCAGCACAGCTATTCCCGGAGTAACACCGGATCTGGTAGTTCGACAGCAGTGGCTGGAGTCCCGGGGATCGGAAAAACAACAATGGTTCAAAAGATTGTTTATGATTGGGCCATGGGAAAAATATACCAACATTTTCAATTTGTCTTTAGTTTCAAATTCCGCGATTTAAACACAATTACTTGCAAAATAAGTCTGAATGAACTAATTCTGGATCAGTATCCATACTTTGGTAATATACTGAGAGAAATTTGGAAAACCCAAGTGGGATTGCTGTTTATATTTGATGGTTTGGATGAATTCAAGGATAGAATTGATTTTGGTGACAGTCAGAGACACATTGACCCTCAGCGCACGTGCACAGATCCCCAATTCCGGTGTAAAGTGTCCGATATTGTGTACAGTTTAATCCAACACAAGCTACTCCCGGGGTGTTCAGTGCTGGTGACCACCCGCCCCGCTGCGTTACATTTATTGCAAAAGGCGGAGATCAGTGATTGGACTGAAATCCTGGGATTTGTTGGTGAGGAGCGGAAGGAATATTTTAACATGTTCTTTGAAGATCTGACAGTGGCTGCGGCCGTTTTCAAACACGTGGAGGAGAACGAGATCCTCTACACCATGACGTACAATCCTTCCTACTGTTGGATTCTCGGAGAGACTCTGGGCCCCTTCTTCATGAAAACACTCGGTCACTCGTATCGGCTGCCCAAGACCATCACCCAATTATATTCCTACTATATTTACAACATCCTAAAAAACCACAGCCGTGAGATTGAGAGTCCCTGTGAGGCGTTAGTGAGGGTTGGCCAGATGGCCTACACAGGAGTGGCTGAAAAAAGCATTGTGTTCACAGATGAAGATTTGATCAAGTACAAACTGCAACCTTCCCAGTTCCTGTCTGGGTTCCTGATGGAGCTTTTGGAGAAAGAGGACTGTGCCCGGAGCGTGGTGTACACATTTATACATCTCACCATCCAAGAGTTTGTAGCCGCACTTGCGCGATTCTTGACGCCAGATGCAGGGGGCATCCAGAAACTCCTCACTGAAGCTCACTGCACGACAGACGGGCGTTTTGAGGTATTTCTCCGTTTTGTCGCTGGTCTCTCCTCTCCATTGTCGGCTCGGCCACTGGAGGAGATTCTGGGTCAATTTCCTCATGAAACAACCTGCCAGGTGATTGACTGGGTGAAGGAGGAGGTTAAACGTCAGACTGGAAATGCTGGGAGTGAAGCTGGAAAAAGGAGCCTCCTGAACACGATGCACTATTTGTTTGAGTCTCAGAATCATGCACTGGCTCAGCAGACACTGGGACTTGTGGAAACAATTTCATTTGGTGGACTGCGGCTTACACCGATTGATTGCGCTGTCCTGTCTCACGTTATCCGGTTCTGTGGCACGATTAAATGCCTCAATCTGGAGCACTGCCTCATTCAGTGTGAAGGACTCCAGCGGCTCGCACCTGTGCTGCACAAGTGCCAGGAGTTGGGGTAATTGTTTACCTGTCTTCTGTTGGAAAGCATAACTTTGCCCAAAAACAGAATGCTATGAAGGATCTCGGAGGGGGAAAGGCGGAATCTTTCAGGAAATGGATAGGCGACATTTCGGGTCGGCACCTTTCAGATCGGTTTATGTGAGGACAAAGCAGGAAAAGTGTGGTGAGGGTGGGATGAAGCCCGGATATGCATGAGGGCATTCGTTGGCAAAATAATTGATTAAATGAGAAAAGCTGGAGTTGGGGGGAAAAAAGAGACAGGGGTGCAATGTAAACCTGGGTAGAAGAAGGTCCATGGGAGGTGACGGGGCGAGGATAAACTGGGAGTAAAAGGGATACTTAGATTTCGAGGATGGAGAGGTCGGCTAATAATTGACAGGAAAGCAGCAGGGGGCTTGGGATTCGGTGGCATAAATAACAGGGTGGCACGGTGGCACAGCGGTCGAGCTACTGCCTTACAGTGCCAGAGGCCCAGGTTCGATCCTGGCCACGGGTGCTGTCTGTACGGAGTTTGTGCGTTCTCCCCGTGACTGTGTGGGTTTTCTCCGAGAACTTTTGGTTTCCTCCCACACAGGTTTGTCGGTTAATGCCCCAGTATGTGCGTGTCGGGTAGTGTTAATGTGCTGGAATCGCTGGTCGGTGCGGACACGGTGGGCCGAAGGGCCTGTTTCCGCACAGCGAAAAAAGGAACTTGAGATGTTATTTGATAATGAGGACCCACAGACGAGAGTAACTTGGGCAATGTCTCTGGAGAAAATGGTTTTGGCTAGGGACCCTTCTTCAGGCTGATTGTACGTGGGCGGCACTGGAAACAAGGAAAGACCAGGACAAATTATTGCTGGCAACATGACCTCAGGCAGGGTGGTTCCTAGATAGGGTGATTGTTGACTAGGGACGGTCTGATCCCAGGTGTGACGCATCGTTGATAACTGGTTAACAAACGTTTGCTAGAGGAATCTGCCAAGTCGGCGGGAGGGGAAGTGAGGGGAGGTTCGATGAGGCCATTTGCAGAAGTTACATGAAATTTGCGAAATCAATGTTCATACCGCTTGGTTGTAAAGTACACAAGCGAAATATGAGGTGGTTTTCTCCAATTTGTGTGCGGCCTCACTCTGGCAACGGGTAAGCCGAGCCGCAGGACAGACAGGCAAGAATGGGATGGGAAGTTAAAATGGTTGGCAGTCGGAAGATCCAGTAATTCTTGGTGAACCTACTGTAATGGGCCTGTCCCACTTAGGCAACTTTTTAGGCGACTGCAGGAGACTATGCGGTCGCCACATGTTCGCGGGTGGTTGCCGGGGAGTCGTCTTCATAGTCGTGAGGAGTTCCTGCATTCTGGGACTTAGTTGGGGCCTCATTATGGTCGCCGAAATTTTTCAACATGGAGAGTAGCGAGAATTCTCGTGCTGTCGGTGGGTCTCCAGGAGGTCCTAGTGGGTTTCCAGGAGGTCAAAGGTTTTCTTAGGTTCTCATAGGCTGTAGCCGGTGCTGACCGGTGAATTTCATTGGGAAAAAAAAACGTAAACAGTAGTTTGCAGAAACAAGGATAACCGACCGGTAATGTTAATGTCCGCCGAGCTTCACAGCCGTGTATCTCTGCCTTCTTAAAAGTTGTCTCCACTCCTTTCCCCCCCCCCCCCCCCCCCCCCCCCCCCCCCCCCCCATTCTCTCCCCCCTCTTTTAAAGGACTTGCTGTACACTGTGCTTTTTAGCTTCTTAATTACAGCGCTAACCTTCCTGTTCATTGTGGTGTGTGTCTGTATCGCGTTGGCTTTGCACCGTGTGAACCTAGACAGCGCTCTCTCCCCCCCCCCCCCCCGCTTGCACTGTCCCCTGCCTGCACAACGGGCTGGTGAAGGAAGCGATGTGTTTGTGTGTGTTCCACTCTGACAGTCACCGGCAGTCGCCTGAAAAATTGCCTAAGTGGGACAGGCCCATAAGTGTTCGGTGAAACGGGCACTGAGATTACTCTTGGTCACACCGTCCCTAGTCAACAATCAGCCTATCGGAACTGCCCTGCCTGAAGCCATCTGCTTATCCTGGTCTTTTCTTTGCTATCAGACTCCCTTCCCCCCCCCCCCCCCCCCCCCCCCCCACATCCACAATCTGTCTGAAGAAGGGTCCCGACCCGAGACGTCACTTATCCATTTTCTGCAGAGATGCTAAGCTACCCAATGGGAATATGAGGTGTGCCGAACATCATGGTGGGTATAGAAGTAGGCCAAGGTCGGTAGTGGAATGGACAGGAACGTTTAAATATTTAATATGTTCAGGGAAGTGATTGGGTCCCTGTACATGGAGGAACCCTGGTATCTTGAGGCCTCCTTGAGGAATGTAGGGATTGAACATTGTTCCTCTTCCCCCTCAGTTTAATTTTGAAGAAATACGTATTTCAGTAGAACGGAAACGCATATTGAATGAATACATTATTGTCATATGTGACAAGTCGCAGTGAAATTCTTTGCTTGCACACCCAAAGTATGCAAATAAATCGTCCATAAAGGGTGCTGACAACGTCACAGAGTATCCACGACAGATCCCACTTTGTTCTTCCCCCACTCCCCGCCCCCCCCCCCCCCCCCCCCCCCCCCTCCCCCCCTCAATATCTCACGGCGTTCCCCCCATTCCGGGTCCTCCATTGTTCATTATTCTTCCCCCTCCCTCATGGCGGTCCCCTCAATTGTGAAGCATTGTGACAAATGTCCAGAGGATTGATCATTGATACCACTGAGGACTGGAGGGTTCAGTGGTCCTGTTGAAGGGATGCTGGAGACGTTATGTGATAAGCCAATGATGGCCATAGAATTAATTGTATTATCGTATTCACTGCTGTTTGACTTGTCCATTGACAGGGCTCCAACTCCAGATCGACACTAAGGGATTCAGTCGATGTGTCTGAGTATCCAAGTCAAGTCAAGTTTTATTCGTCACTTGCACATAAAGTGCAAGTGAAATGAATTTGCCATCATCTTGAGGAGCGGGGGCTGGGGTGGGCCACCGGAAGATCATTGTGAGTAGGAGCGGGAGCAGAAGGACTGAGCGTTTATTGATGTGAGACTGAGGACAGCTTCAGGCTGCAATCACAAATGATATCTGAAAGCTGCCAGAAAATTGTTCAAACCTAGTCTCCCTCTTCCCCTCCCCCTTCTCCTCTCTCCCTCCGCCGCCCCCCTCCTCATC
The DNA here is from genome assembly GCA_035221665.1 of Okamejei kenojei. NCBI lineage: Eukaryota > Metazoa > Chordata > Chondrichthyes > Rajiformes > Rajidae > Okamejei > Okamejei kenojei. The sequence continues at coordinate 31,635 of JAVHYY010000340.1, read as the reverse complement.
TTCCTCCTTGCTGTCTCTCATGACTACATATAGTTAGGAGTTTCAATAAGAGAGTGTTCAAGACTCTCAGAGGGGGTCACTTTTTCAGCAGCTAAATATCTGAAAAATACAGTTTGATTTAGTTATTTTCTTCAATTAAGTTTTTTGACCAGAGGTTTGAATTGGTTTGTTTCTCACTCTGTATTTAGATTGGGGGCCAATGACCTGGGGGATTCTGGAATGAAAATTGTGTCTGCGGCTTTGAAGATGCCGGACTGCAAAGTAGAGAAATTGCGGTAAGTACCAGACTGTGAGAGATCGCGCAGGCAGTCACTGGGTGTCTTTGACACAGAACATTAATTCTGTTTCTGAAAACCACCAGGGATTTTTACCATCCACTGTCCCTTTATTTGAAATCTCCAAGTTTGCAGATGGCACAAAGCTGGGTGGCAGTGTGAGCTGCGAGGAGGATGTTATGAGGCTGCAGGGTGATTTGGACAGGTTGGGTGAGTGGGAAGATGCAGTATAATGTGGATAAATGTGAGGTTATCCACTTTGGTGGTAACAAGAAGGCAGATTATTATCTGAATGGAGTCAACTTAGGAAAAGGGGAGGTGCAACGAGACCAGGGTGTCGTACATTAGTCACTGAAAGTAAGCATGCAGGTACAGTGGGCAGTGAAGAAATCTAATGGCATGTTAGCATTCATAGCAAGAGGATTTGACTATAGTAGCAAGGAGGTCCTACTGCAGTTGTACAAGGCCCTGGTGAGACCACACCTGCAGTTTTGGTTTCCTAATTTGAGGAAGAACATTCTTGCAATTGAGGGAATGCAGCAAAGTTTCACCAGGTTAATTCCCGGGATGACGGGACGGACATATGATGAAAGAATGGATCGACTGGGCTTGTATTCACTGCAATTTAGAAGGATAAGAGGGGATATCATAGAAACATATAACATTCTTAAGGGATTGAACAGGCTAGATGCAGGAAAAATGTTCCTGATTTTGGAGTCCAGAACCAAGGGACACAATTTAAGAATAAGGGGTAGGCCATTTAGGACTGAGATGAGGAAACACTTTTTCACCCAGAGAGTTGTGAATCTGTGGAATTATCTGCCACAGAAGGCAGTGGTGGCCAATTCACTGGATATATTCAAGAGAGAGTTAGAGAAAATGCTCTTGGGGGTACTGGAATCAAGGCATATTGGGAAAAACAGGGACAGCTGGATTATCAGCCATGGTCATATCGAATGGCTCGACGGGTCAAATGGCCTAATCCTGCACTTACTTTCTCTGTTTCTATGAAAGTCTCATCCTCTCTCGTCCCCAGGCTGCTCAGGAACCATCTTGCTCCTCCTTGCGCCGAGGATCTGGCCTCCGGCCTCCGCGCAAACCGTTCCCTGACGGAGCTGAACCTGAGTGACAATGAATTGGGAGATTCTGGTACGAAACTGGTGTGTGCGGCTCTGAGCAACACTGGCTGCAAAATACAAAAACTGTGGTAAGTGTCGGACTGTGAATGATTGTGTTTATAGTCACTGAATGCCTGACACAGAACATTAATGTAATCCGTATTTGTGTGGGGATTTCTTATCTCCCCGTATCCTTCACCCTTACTCTGTCTGATCTCCAGGTTGGGGGGAAATGGTCTCACAGAATCTTGTGCCGAGGATCTCGCCACCGCTCTCAATGCAAGCATCTTTCTGACAGAGCTCTATGTTGGAACTAATAAACTGGGAGACTCGGGAGTAAAAGCGATGTGTCCGGCTTTGAGCAAGCCGGGATGTAAAATACAGAAACTTTGGTAAGTAACGACGGGGAAATACTGTGTTTGCTGTCACTGGACTGCATAAGATCATAAATGATAGCAGAATTGGGCCATTCGGCCCATCAAGTCTACTCCCCCATTCAATCATGGCTGATCTATCTCCCTCCTAACCCCATTCTCCTGCCTTCTCTCCATAACCCCTGATACCAGTACTAATCAAGAATCTGTCTATCTCTGTCTTAAACATATCCACTGACTTGGCCTCCACAGCCTTATGTGGTAAAGAATTCTATGGATTCAACACCCTCTGACTAAAGAAGTTCCTCATCTCCTTCCCAAAGGAATATCCTTTATTTCTGAGGCTGTGCCTTCTGGTCCTCGACTCTCCCACTGGTGAAAATATTCTCTCATCGTCCACTCTATCCAGCCCTTTCACTATTTGGATACCGCTTGGTGCTGGGACCGCAGCTATTTACAATATATATTAATGATTTAGATGAAGAGATTACAAGTGACATTAAGTCCTTGAATTCTGAGGCTATGATCTCTAGTCCTAGACTCCCACTCATGGAAACATCCTCTCACATACACTTTATCCAAGCCTGCTAAGGCCAGGCGCCAGCTCTTGAATATCATCTGAAACGAACATGGATTTATGAAAGGGAAATCATGCTTGACTAATCTTCTGGAATTTTTTGAGGATGTGACAAGTAAAAGGGATGAAGGGGAGCCAGTGTATCTGGAATTTTCAGAAAGCCTTTATAAGGTCCCGCACGGGAGACTAGTGACTAAAATTAGAGCACTTGGTATTGGGGGTAGGGTGTTGACATGGATAGAAAATTGGTTGGCAGACCGGAAGCAAAGAGTAGGAGTGAACGGGTCCTTTTCAGAATGGCAGGCAGTGGCGAGTGGAGTGCCGCAAGGCTCGGTGTTGGGGCCGCAACTGTTTACCACATATATTAATGATTTGGAAGAGGGAATTAGGAGCAACACTAGCAAGTTTGCGGATGACACAAAGCTGGGTGGCAGTATGAAATGTGAAGAGGATGTTAGGAGGTTGCAGGGTGACCTGGACAGGTTGAGTGAGTGGGCAGATGCGTGGCAGATGCAGTATAATACAGATAAATGCGAGGTTATCCACTTTGGTGGCAAAAACAAGTGGGCAGATTATTATCTCAATGGGGTTAGGTTAGGTTAGGGGGAGGTGCAGCGAGACTGGGTGTCCTTGTACACCAGTCACTGAAAGTTGTCGTGCAGGTACAGCAGGCAGTGAAGAAAGCTAATGGAATGTTGGCCTTCATAACAAGAGGATTTCAGTACAGGAGTAAAGAGATTCTTCTGCATTTGGATAGGGCTCTGGTAAGACCACATCTGGAGTATTGAGTACAGTTTTGGTCTCCTAATTTGAGGAAGGACATCCTTGTGATTGAGGCAGTACAGCATTTGTTCACGAGATTGATCCCTGGGATGGCGGAGCTGTCGTATGAGGAAAGATTGAAAAGGCTAGGCTTGTATTCACTGGAGTTTAGAAGGATGAATCTTATAGAAACATATAAAATTATAAAAGGACTGGACAAGCTAGATGCAGGAAAAATGTTCCCAATGTTGGGCGAGTCCAGAACCAGGGGCCACAGTCTTCGAATAAAGGGGAGGCCATTTAAGACTGAGGTGAGAAAAAACTTTTTCACCCAGGGAGTTGTTAATTTGTGGAATTCCTGCCACAATTCCAAGTCACTGGATGGATATAAGAGAGAGTTAGATAGAGCTCGAGGGGCTAGTGGAATCAAGGGATATGGGGAGAAGGCAGGCACGGGCTATTGATTGGGGACAATCAGCCATGATCATAATGAATGGCGGTGCTGGCTCGAAGGGCCGAATGGCCTCCTCCTGCACCTATGTTCCCTGTTTCTGTTTCTATGAACCGATTGACCAGTAGGATGATTTCTCAGGCCCCAGCTATTCCCAGCCTTTTTGTTTGCAACTTTGTACATCCCCAACTCCTCCTCTCCTAAATCGTCGATTTATGCACCCATGCAGAACCCGCTGATCTCATCAGCTTTACTACTCACATCCATCCTGGCCTTTGCACTTGGACTATCTGTCATCTCTCTCCCCTTTTCCAATCTCTTTGTCTCTATCACAGGGACCTTGACTTTCGACTGACGTCTACTACAAATACATTGACTCCCAAATTTATTTTGACTAAACATCCGCCCAACCTCCCTCTTGCAAGGTCACTATCCTTACTTCCATTTTCTCCGTCTTCACCGCACATTCTCCTAAGATGAGGAAAATCTGTCACTCTGGAACATCAGTCATCATTATTTTACGAAACATTGTTTATCCCCGTGATTGGGATTGGTTCCCTCACCCCTGTGTCCTGCAGTTTTCCTTTTGCCACCCTCCCCATCCCATCCCATCCATCAGACGGAACAAAGATTAACGGGCCCATCCCACTTGGGCGTCATTTGCGCGTCATGTAAGTGACATCATTTACGCCACACGACGCACGCATCGTGACGCGCGCATGGCTCGTTGTGAGGCATGGTGGCATAATCAGTGCCCCAGGATTTTGGGATTCACAAAATCTTTGTGCACCACCTGCGTGATGTACAAATGACGCCCAAGTGGGACAGGCCCTAAAGTTTCCTTGGTTGCTTATTTTCACACCATCAGCCTCCGCATCCAAACCATCGTCCTCCAACATTTCCATCGCCTTTAATGTGACCCATCCACTGGTCGCATCCTCCTCTCCCACCTCTTTCTGCTTTCTGTAGAAAGTACTCCCTCCGCAACTCCTTGGTTTTCTTCCTTTCCAAATAAACCGCCCATCTTCGAATAACCTATTACACCACTTCCCGCGGCTCCATCCAAGGACCCCAGCAACCATTCCAGCTCAGACAGAAGTCTACATGCACTTCTAACCTCATCGACTGCCTTTGTTGCCTCTACATTGAGAGAGCAAGTGGAGACGAGACGTTTGCGCTCTGACGGCTTGGACTGCTGGATATTTTGGCTGTTATCTATTTTAACTCGCATATTGAAATTCCTGTCCCTGCTCTTCTCCGTTTCCAGAGTGACGCCGAGGGCTAACTGGAGGAATAGCTTCCCATATTGCGTTTGGTTGGCTTACGACTTAACAGGACGCATTTGGAAACATCAACCTTATTTCAATTATTTTTCTCCTCTTTTCTGTGGCCACCCTTATCCCTCTGTCCACCTATTTCCCTCACTTGGCTCCTTGTTGGTGCGTTCAGTTACCTTTTTTCACCCTTTTCCATTTAATCTAGTCTTTCACCACCTATCCAATCAGAAAAACCCTCGCCTGAATTCACCTGTCATTTGGCAGTCTTTGTCCCGCCACCTACCACTTTTTCAACTTCCTATACCCCTCTACAAACGGTATCCCGTGCCAAAACGTCCCCAATCCATGATGTCCAGAGGAGCTATATGACCTGCCGAGTTACTCGTTATATGGGCGATGCTCGAAATTCAGAAAGGTGCAATCATTCCCGCTGGATTATACTGTAACCCGCCAATGTTACACATGAGACGGAGGTACAGATACGTAGAGAGATTACTGAATGATGACAAAGAAACAGCATTGCCTTAGTGCGTGACTTTAACTTCCCACTGCATGGTATTCAGTGCAAAATACTTAGGTGGGTCATAAATTATAATGCGTATCCAAGAACATTCATAAAACAGTATGTGGATAGTCCAATTCGAGTGGACTAGAATAGTTTAATAGTCTAGTATGCGGATAGTCAAATTCCATACCTGTGTCGGAAAACGAGCCGAGCCAGGTGACTTGATAAACTGTGGACACTGCAATCGTGAGCAGTGAGCAAACTGTTGGAGAACAGGAGAGAATCTAATGTTCGTTCGTTCAAGATGTAAGTAGAGAAAATTCAGGAAATTATATGGCGGTTAGCCATACTTCAGTGGTAGGAGAGCTAATTAAGATGATTCTTCGGGAAAGGATTGATTCCCATTTTGGAAAAGAGTGGCTTTATTGGGGACATGGCTTTATGGGGACGTGGCAGATGGCATCCTACTTACCTGATCAAGTTTTTTGAGGAGATGACGATGACCGGTGGTTGTTATTCCACGTGGATTTTAAGAAGGCGTTTGATAGTTACTGTGGTAGCCTAATTCAGAAGAATAAGATGCATGGGAATGACAGTGACTTGGTTGTATGGATTCCTAAATGGATCACAGTGGATTATGTTGGAAGGACAACATTCAGGATGCAGGCCGATGCCCAGTGGAATTCCGCTGAGATCTCTGTTGGAACCTCTGTTGCTTAAGAGACAGAGAGGGAGTCATAGAGTGATACAGTGTGGAAACAGGCCCTTCAGCCCAACTTCCCCACACTGGCCTACATGTCCTAGCAACACTAGTCCCACTTGCCTGCGTTTGGTCCATATCCCTCCAAACTTGTCCCATCCATGTACCTGTCTAACAGTTTCTTAAACGTGGGGAGAGTATCAGCCTCAACTACCTCCCCTAGTAGCTTGTTTCATACACTCACCACCCTTTGTGTGAAAAAGTTACCCCTCAGATTCCTATTAAATCTTTTCCCCTTCAACTTGAACCTATGTCCTCTGGTCCTCGATTCCCCTACTCTGGGCAAGTGATTCTGTGCATCTACCCAATTTATTCCTCATGATTTTATACCCCTCTATAAGATCACCATGAGCTCCACGGAATAGAGACGCAACCTACTCAACCTCACCCGATAGCTCAAACTGTCTGGTCCTGGCACCATCCTCATAAATCTTCTCTGAACCCTTTCAAGCTTGACAAAATCTTAATCTATAACGTGGTGCCCAGAATTGAACATGGTACTCTGCGGACTCACCGACGTCTTGTACAGGGCCTGTCCCACTTGGGCGTTATTTGAGCTTCATTTACGCGACATCATTTACGCGTCACGACACACGATTTTGGGATTCTCAAAATCCTCGCGCGCCACATGCGTGACGCGCAAATGACGCCCCAGTAGGACAGGCCCTTACAACTGCAATATGACCGCCCAACTTCTACACTCAATACTCTGACTGTTGAAGGCCAAAGTACCAAAAGCTTTTTTGACCACCTTATCGACCTGTGACTCGACCTTCAAGGAATCATACACCAGGCCACTCCCCAGAAACCTAGCATTTACTGTGTAGGTCCTGCCTTTGTTAGACGTCCCAAAATGCAACACCTCACATTTCTCTGGATTAAATCCCATTCCTCAGCCCACCTGGCCAATCGATCAATATCCTGCTGCAATCTTTCACACCTATCTTCACTATCTGCAAAATCACCCACTTTTATATCATCAGTAAACTTACTAATCTTGCCCTGTATGTTCTCATCCAAATCATTGATGTTGATGGCACACTATAACGGGCCCAGCAATGAACCCTGAGGCACATCACTAGTCACAGGCCTCCAGTCCAAGAAGCAACCTTCCATCATCACTCTCTGCTTCGTTCCATTCACCTATCTCTCCTTGGATCCCTTGCGATCTAACCTTTCATAACAGCCTACAATGCCTTCCTGAAATCTACAGCTCTGCTCTCATCGACCTTTTTGGTCACATCTTCAAAAAAACAATCAGATCTGCGAGACACGACCTCCCACATACAAACCATGCTGAGTATTCCTATTCAGCCCTTGCCCATCCAAATGCCTATATAGCCTATCCCTCAGAATACTCCCTGGTAACCTTCCAACCACAGATGTTAAGCCCGCCGGCCTATAGTTCCCAGCATTTCTCCTGCAGCCCTTCTTGAATAGAGGCACAATATTTGCCACCCTGCAGTCTTCTGGCTCATCTCCTGTAATTAAGGATGACTCGTAAATTTGAACCAGGGCCCCTGCAATTTCCTCTCTAGTTTCCCACAACATCCTCGGATATATATGATCAGGCCCTGGAGATATTTGTCTACCTTCATACCATATAACCATATAACCATATAACAATTACAGCATGGAAACAGGCCCTCTCGGCCCTTCCAGTCCGTGCCGACCATTTGTTTTCCCCTAGTCCCATCTACCTGCACTCAGACCATACCCCTCCATTCCCTTCACGTCCATATACCTATCCACTTTACTTTTAAATGTTAAAATCGATCCTGCCTCCACCACTTCTGCTAGAAGCTCATTCCACACAGCCACCACCCTCTGAGTAAAGAAGTTCCCCCTCACGTTACCCCTAAACTTCTCACGATGATACCTTCAGTACTTCTTCAACGGTAACACTGACTGCTCTCAAGACACTTCCATTGATTGCCCCAAGTTCCTCCTTCCTAGTGTCTTTCTCCTTGGTAAATACAGAGGAGAAATACTCATTGAGGACCTTGCCCATCTCCTGTGGTCCACACACAGATGACTGCTTTGTTTCCTGAGAGGTCCCATTCTCTCTCCAGTTACCCTTTTTTCCCCTTATGTATTTATAAAGAAATTTGGGATTGTCCTTATTGCTACCGTCTAGAGCTATCTCCTACCCCTTTTTTGCCCTTCTGATATCCTTAACAGTTTACTCCTTAGTTCCTGAAACTCCTCCAGGGATACACTGTCCCAAACATCTTTCTTGTTTTGGACCAATGCCTCATTCCCCTCATCAGCCAAGCTTCCTTTTGTTTGCCTGCTTTGCCCTTCACTCTAACAGGGATGTACATATCCTGAGCTTTTGTCAGCACACTTTTAAAAACATCCCACTTTTCCCTCAAAAAACCTGCTTCAGTCAACTTGATCGGGACCTTCTCTCATACCCTCAAAGTTGGCCTTTCCCCAGTTGAGCATTTTCACACATCCCTCTGTCCCTATCTATAAATATGTTAAACCTAATCGAAGTGTGGTCACTGGTCCCAAAAGGATCCTCCACAAACACTTCATTCTTGGTTCTTGGTTTCTTGGTCCTCCAAAATATTCCAAATGGAATTTAAACTGGAGGTGGTGGAGGGAGGACTTAAGCCAGAAAAGGGTTTTTGGGAAGAAAGAGCTACCTTAAATTAAGTTGCATCTGGTTGGGTAACTATAGTAGGGTGGAGATTATTCCCTGCTTTAATTGTGCGGGGGAATAACGAATTGCCGTCCGCATCTGTCTTGGTAGCTGGAATCACAAATTGGATCGAATGCCCTCGTCTGCTCCTAATTGGTTTGGGTTTGGTGTAGGTCTTGTAATTTATGTCGAGCTGGCCATTTAACATTTTGTAAAAACAGGTCAAACGGTAAGCTTCACGTCTGTCTTGGAGAGGGTTCCACCCCAGAGAATTCAGAAGTTTGGTAACACTCGCTTCTCTCTCATAGGTGTTAGTAACAAATCGAGCTGCCTGTCTTTGGACACATTTGATGGAAGAAATATTTTCATTTGTGTATGGGTCCCATGCTGCAACTGCGTAGTCCAAATGAGGTCTAACAAGGGTGAAGTATAGCTTCTCCTTGACAGAAGTTGAACAATGATGAAAGTTGTGACTCAGAAAATTTAGGACACCTGTTGCTTTCACTGTTGCATGATGAGTCTGACAATTCCATTAACTTGCCCTTCCCAATTTCCTAATACTAGATCCAGTGTTGACCTCTCATGTGTGGAGGCCTCTACATACTGCTTAAGAAAATTCTCCTGAACACTTTAGAGGACCCCATTTAAATCCTTCACACTAAGATTTTCCCAGTCTACATTTGGAAAGTTAAAATCCCCTACTGCACCATCCTTATTTGACCTGCAGCTGTCTGCAATCTCCTGGCACATTTGTTCTTCTAATTACCATTAACTATTCGGGGGGTTTGTAGTACACCCCTAACAAGGTGATCATTCCTTTCTTGTTCCTCAGCTCCACCCATATTGCCTCACTAGACGAACCATCCGTAATGTCACCTCTGACCACTGCCGTGACATCATCTTGAACCAACAATGGAAGCCCCCATCCTCTTTTCCCTCACCCCGGTTTCTGTAATGGCTGCAGCCTTAACCAGGTTTCTGTAATGGCTGCAACGTCCCAGTGACTCATACCTATCCATGCCCAAAGCTCATCTGCCTTACCCGTCAGACCCCTTGCATTAAAATACGTGCAGTTTAAACTAAACCCCCCCCCCCCCTTCTTCGCTCTCCACCTTTCATCTGCCTATTCTGTCCACATACCTCCATACCAACTTCTAACCTCTCACCTGCCGCTGTCCTGCATGAGATCCCATCCCCCTGCCAATCTAGGTTCAACCCACCTGTGTAGCATTAGCAAACCTGCCCGATAAATGTCTTGGACGCAAACGAAGATGGATTGGTTAGTGAGTTTGCAGATGACAACAGGGCTGGTGGGGTCGCAGTCTGATGTTATTGATATTGATGAGGGGATTGAAGGCTTTGTGGCCATTTTTGCAGATGATACGAAAATAGGTGGAGGGGCAGATTGTGTAGAGAAAGCAAGGACTCTGCAGATGGACCTGTACAGGTTGGGAGAATGGGCAGAGAAGTGGCAGATGGAATATAGTGCAGCATGGTGTGGAGTCATGCATTTTAGTGGTAGGAATAAAGGCGTGGACTATTTTCTAACTGTGGAAAGAATCCAGAAATCAGAGCTGCAAAGGGACTTGGAAGTGCAGGTGCAGGATTCCCAAAAGGTTAATCTGCAACTCGAATCAGTAGTAAAGAAAGCAAACTCAATGCTAGCATTTATTTCAAGAGGGCTTGTATACAAAAACAGGGATGTAATGTTGAGGCTCTATAAGGAGCTGATAATGCCGCATTTGGAATATTGTAATTTGGGGCACCATATCTCATGAAGGGTGTGCTGGCTCTGGGGAATGGTATTTCTTTAAGTTATTTTTAAGGTAGAGGTAATAGATTATTGATTAGTTCAGGTGTCAGACGTTATGGTGAGAAGACAGGAGAATGGAGTTCGGAGGAAGAGATAGATCAGCCATGATCGAGTGGCCGAATTCTACTCCTATCACTTATGACCTGATGATGGAAAGACTGCCAAGACCCGGTATGCAGCGGGACATGGATCAGCTATAGAAATGGGGGGGGGGGGAATATTCGAGTTAAAAGCCGAGCAAGGGCTGAGAGGGGTTGTAATTTGACGATTAGAAATCATGGGGTAAATATATAATGGCAAGATCCTGCACTGCACTGATGCACAGCGATTTTTGTGCCAGAGTCCATATCTCACTGAAAGCAGCAACGCAAGTAGATAGAGTGGTAAAGAAAGCAATGGTAAGCTTGACTTCACTGTTGGGGGCACTGAGTATAACGCCCGAAGTGCAATGTTACAGGACTTTGTTGAGGCTGAATCTGGAGTACAAGGTGCTTTTCTGATTGCTCCAATACAGGAAGAATGTGGGTGCTTTGGAAATGGTGCAGAGGCTTTTTACAAGGATAATCCATGGTTTTGGGATCATTATCCAGGAAGTGGGCTTGGATAATCTTGGATAGTTTACTTTACAAAAGGCAGTGTGATGAGAGGAGAATTATACAAAATAGTTGTAATTTTTCTTTTTTCTGTGATGGAAATATCAACTTCCAGAAACGTAGCTTTGAGGTGACAAGAGCAGAGTTTAAATTGGATGATGCAGGTTTCGCAATATTAGAAGATAAAAAAATAATTGCAAATGGTTTTTTTTTTAAACAGGCACAAAGTGCAGTAGTAACTCAGCCAGTCCAGCATCCCTGTAGTTCATGGATCAGTTACATTTCTGATGGATAGTTGACATTTATCTACTTTCTCTTGTGGCTTGTTCCGTTTACCCACCACTCTCTGCACAAAAACGTTGCCCGTCGGATTTTGATTAAATCTTCCCTTTATATAACCATATAACAATTACGGCACGGAAACAGGCCATCTCGGCCCTTCTAGTCCGTGCTAGTACCATCTACCTGCACTCAGACCATAACCCTCCATTCCTTTCCCGTCCATATACCTATCCAATTTATTTGTAAACGATAAAATCGAACCTGTCTCCACCACTTCCACTGGAAGCTCATTACACACAGCTACCACTCTCTGAGCAAAGAAGTTCCCTTTCATGTTACCCCTAAACGTTTGTCCCTTAATTCTCAAATCATGTCTTCTTGTTTGAATCTTCCCTACTCTCAATGGAAAAAGCTTCTTAACAAACTTATGCTCTCTGGTTCTGGACTCACCTTCCTTGGTAGAAGAATCTGTGCATTAAATGCCTCCTTGTTATTTTAGTCTCCTCTATAATATGACCCCTCATCCTATTGCGCTCCACGGAATAAAATCCAAGCCTGCCAAAGCTCTCTTTGTAGCTCGGGCCCCTCGATTCTTTGCAGCATTCTTGTAAATCTTCTCAGCATTCTTTCCAACCGAATCCAACATGCTTGTCTTTTTTGAGGAATGCTGAAGATGATTGTTGACGTGGATGTAGTCTGGCAAGGCACATGTTGCAGGGTAGGTTGACCCTTTAGATTGAGGTGTATGGGATCCATGGTAATTTGGTAGTTTGGATTCTGATCTGGTTTACCCACAAAAAATCGAAAGGGCGCTATTAGCTTAGTTTAGTTTTGCAATACAGGCGCTTTGGCCCACCAGCCGACCAGTGATCCACGCACATTAACACTCTCCTACACACGAGGGACAATTTTCACAATTATACCCAGCCAATTAACCTACAAACCTATACTTCTTTGGAGTGTGAGAGGAAACTGAACATCTCAGAGAAAACTCACGCAGGTCACGGGGAGAACAGCTGGAGGACCGCGACCCGATGGTGTTCCACGACGATTTGTGGGAAGATAGTGGGATATGAGACAGCATGGCTTTATGGTCAGACAAAGAAAGGTTGGAGGAGCAGGACAATGCTCTACACCAAGGGTACATGGGGGAGCGGGGGGAATGGTGTTAGCAAATAGGTAGTGACGGTTAAGAGGCATTTAGGAGGCACATGACTGAAGAGATTGCAGCGATATCGATCGGGAGCTGTCACAGGAGATTAGAAACATAGAAAATAGGTGCAGGAGTAGGCCATTCGGCCCTTCAAGCCTGCACCGCCATTCAATACGATCATGGCTGATCATCCAACTCAATATCCTGTACCTGCCTTCTCCCCATACCCCCTGATCCCTTTAGCCACAAGGGCCACATCTAACTCCCTCTTAAATATAGCTAATGAACTGGCCTCAACTACATTCTGTGACAGAGAATTCCACAGATCTTATCTCGGTCCTAAAAGACTTTCCCCTTATCCTTAAACTGTGACCCCTTGTTCTCGATTAACTTGCAATCATGTATGACACAGATGTGTGGCAAAGGGGAAACGTGCTACACTGTTCCAGGTTGTATGTCAGTAATGGGATGTGTTATTGATAAACACTGGAGATTAGCTCCGTCTCCTGTCTCTCCATCTGTTACCGGAACACTCTCTCTCATTTCCAGGCTGTGGGGGAATGGTCTCACAGATTCTTGCACGGAGGATCTCGTCGCCGCTCTCAGCACAAAGTGCTCAGTGACTGACGTGGAACTGGGATCAAACTCGTTCTCGGAGCGATCTGTCCCCGCTCTGTGCCGCCTCACACTGACGCTCCCGCGTCTGCAGTGGATTGGGTGAGTGTTTGCCTTAATGTTCAAGAAAACGACAGTGGAGCCAGGGCCTTATTGATGATTTATCTGTGTTGACATCTCAATCTGTGGAATTGTCTGTGCTTCAGAGGGCAGTGGAGGCCGGTTCCCTGGATGCTTTCAAGAGAGAGCTAGATAGGGCTCTTAAAGATAGCGGAGTCGGGATATGGGGAGAAGGCAGGATCGGGGCACTGATTGGGGATGATCAGCCATGATCACATTGAATGGCGGTGCTGCCTTGAAGGGCCGAATGGCCTACTCCTGCCCCTATTGTCTATTGTCTATCCACATTTTATTGGCCCTGTTGCGCAATTTGTTAATTTCCCCTTTATTCCTCAATCTGCTTCAGGTTCCGGGGGAATCAGTTCAGTTCAAATGGAGCAAAGCAGCTGCAGGAATGCAGGCCGAAGCTGACCGTGGCGATCTGATTATCGGAATGAATTGACCGACTGTCCAAATGGTGCCAGCACACCAACCTGGCTCCCAACATCAGTAAGACCAAGGAACCGATTGTGGACTTTGGTTGGGGAAGGATGAGGACCCACAATCCTGTTCACATCAATGGGGCGATGGTGGAGAGGGGCAAAAACTTCAAATTGTTGGGCGTCCATGTTTCCGAAAAATTTTCCTGGACCCAGCACACTGGTGCAATTATAAAGAAGGCACATCAGCGACTCTACTTCCTGAGAAGATTACAGAGGTGTCGAAGAGGATTCTCCGAAACCTCTGCAGGTGCACGGTAGTGAGCATTCTGACTGGTTGCATCGAGGCCTGGTTCGGCAACTTGAACGTCCAGGAGCGAAAAAGACTGCAAAAAGTTGTGACCACTGCCCAGTCCATCACCAACTGACCTCCCCACCGTCAAAGGGATCTATCATAGTCGCTGCCTCATAAAGGCAACCAAAATCATCAAAGACCCACACATCCTGGTCACACGCTGATTTCACCATTGCCATCAGGAAGAAGGTACAGGAGCCTGAAAACTGTAACGTCCAGGTTCAGGAACAGCAACTTCCCCACAGCCATCAGGCTATTAAACACAACGAATAAGCTCTGAACTGCAAAAGAGTATATTATTATTGCACTACATTTGTTATTTATTGAACTTTTGGTTTCTCTTTCTATTTTCAAAATGGGGAGAGAATAAAGAAATCGGAGGTGCAAAGGTACTTGGGAGTGCTGGTGCAAGATTCCCAAAAGGTTAGTCTGCAAGTCGCAAAGCAATGCATTTATTTCAAGGGGGCTAGCATACAAAAAACGGGGATGTCATGCTGAGGCTATATGCTGGTCCGGCCGCATTTAGAATATTGTGAGCAATTTTGGGCAGCATATGTAAGGAAGGATGTGCTGGTCCTGGAAAGGGTCTAGAGGTTAACAAGAATGATCCTAGGTTAACATATGATGAGCGTTTGACGGCACTGGGCCTGCACTCGTTGGAGTTTGGAAGAAAGGGGGAACCTCATTGAAACATACAGAATAGTGAAAGGCTTGGATAGAGTGAGGAGTATGTTTCCACTAGTGGGAGAGTCTGGGACCAGATTAAAGGATGTTCCTTTTGGAAGGAGATGAGGCCAATCAAAGGATATTATTACGGCAGAGACCGTCCCTGCATCACCAACCTTCGACTCGACCACCCGATGGCCCGGGGCTCCACCGACCTTCACCGCTTCATCGATGTCGCCGACCCTTACTGCCTCCCCAGCCGTCCGCTGACCCAGTTTCCAGTCCCCCGCGAGCCCCCACCAGTGACTCGGCACTCCACCGCCCACCAGCGGGCCGCAGCCCTTGCCTTAACCGAGACCCAGGCTCAGCACCGGGCCCACAGTCTCCACGATGCAGACTCGCACACCGCGAGGCCTACTGCTCCCCCCCTCCCCCACAGGGAACCTCAGTGGGGGTTCCACTGGTTCTCCCCCTTCCCCTTTTAGCCAGGTGACCCCAGCTACTCCCCATCCATTCAATCATCCTCATGCTCCCCTCCACTCTGAACCCACCATCCATCACCGAGGCCTCCATCTACATACCTGCCCACATCCGATCCCAACCCCCACCCTTGCCATGTGTTCACCATCTCTCCCCCCCCCCCCCCCCCCCCCCCCCCCCCCCCCCCCCCGACCTCCCACTTTCTGATACGGAATGGTCTGTCCTCAGCAGAGGCCTCACCTTTGTTCCCCTCCGCCCCCACCTCAATGAGTTCCGCGTACGCCACGATGTAGAGGTCTTCCGTCGCCTCAGACTCTTGGACTTTTTCTATGGGAAGGAGTTCTCACCACCCAGTGATGACCCCTTCTCCAACGGACCCCCTCCACTTGGACTCCCCTAGATGGCCCGTTACCTTCTTTAGACCTTTTCATTTCCAACTGCCGGCGCGACATCAACCGCCTCAAATGTTCCACTCCCCTTACTCAATCCAACCTCTACCCCCCTGAATGTACAGCCCTCCGCTCACTCTGCAGCAACCCCGACTAGATAATCAAACCCGCCGACAAAGGAGGTGCCGTGGTAGTCTGGTGCACTGACCTCTACCGGCATGAGGCCAGGATGACAACTCTCAGACACCTACTCCTACTTATCCTTTAGCAATTTCACAAAATTTTGAGATTTCAAAAATCAAGCCTGCAATTTATCCCATCAGATAAAGCATAAAAAGAAGTTTAATTTGACATCTAATTCACTTTCATATAACCACATAACAATTACAGCACGGAAACAGGCCCTCTCGGCCCTTCCAGTCCGTGCCGACCATTTGTTTTCCCTTAGTCCCATCTACCTGCACTCAGACCATACCCCTCCATTCCCTTCCCATCCATATACCTATCCACTTTACTTTTAAATGTTAAAATCGATCCTGTCTCCACCACTTCTGCTGGAAGCTCATTCCACACAGCCACCACTCTCTGAGTAAAGAAGTTCCCCCTCATGTTACCCCTAAACTTCTGTCCCTTAATTCTCATGTCATGCCCTCTTGTTTGAATCTTCCCTACCCTGAATGGGAAAAGCTTATCCACGTCAACTCTGACTATCCTTTTCATCATTTTATAGACCTCAATCAAGTCCCCCCTTAACCTTCTGCGCTCCAAAGAATAAAGACATAACTTGTTCAACCTTTCTCTGTAACTTAGTTGCTGGAACCCAGGCAACATTCTAGTAAATCTCCTCTGTACTCTCTCTATTTTGTTGTCATCCTTCCTATAATTAGGTGACCAAAATTGTACACCGTACTCCAGAATTGGTCTTACCAATGCCTTGTACAATTTTAACATTACTTCCCTACTCCTATATTCAATGCTCTGATTTATAAAGGCCAGCACACCAAAAGCTTTCTTTACCACCCTATCTACATGCGATTCCACCTTCAGGGAACTATGCACAGTTATTCCTAGATCCCTCTGTTCCACAGCATTCCTCAATTCCCTACCATTTACCATGTACGTCCTATTTTGATTTGTCCTGCCAAGATGTAGCACTTCACACTTATCAGCATTAAACTCCATCTGCATCTTTCACCCCACTTTTCCAAATGGCCCAAATCTCTCTGTAGACTTTGAATATCTTCAGTATTAAAAAAGTTATGGCCTTTTTTATACTCTGAAATTAGCATCTTGTTCCCTATTGCTTTTCCATTGACTTAATTCAAAAGCTGTGATAGAGGACAGTCAAAAGCCCATAACTTTCTTAAATATTAAGATAACTGAATTAATTTTTCAGTTATTATAGATTGAAGCATTCTGCAACAAATATGAAACAATCTTACTTGGATGACTTGAAATTAAAGCATATAATTAGTTAGTTACCTAATTGTAGCTAATTACAAAATTCAATGACTATATCTAAGCATCAATCCATTTCTTAAGAAAAGGTTAACATTTTTAAATAGCCTAAGGGTCCAAATACCATTCACACAAGAATTCACAATATAACATGATTTTTAAATCTCATTGTCATGAATTTATAGGCCAAATGGAAGGAATTTAGTGTTTAATTCCCATAAATTAATGGCCATTTTAATCATCTTGCGAGTGAGATTTTGTGGAAACGCGATCGATTGGAACGTTGCGGTTTGCGGTGAATTTAAACCCCATATCAGCAGGAAAAACACTGCCGGTTCGTATATTTCCATAATCACATTTTCACTGATGAAATTTTGATTAAAGTAATCCTAAGAAGCAAGTTTATATGTAAACTGGACGACTTACCTTATGTTTTGTCCCGTACAGGAGATCCTTCCCATTGTCGGCGTTAGAAGTCGCTTTTTATTTTACTCCAGCGTTTAAATTGTCCCGCAGTTTGTTAAAAAGAATTTACAGAACGGCAGTCGAAACGATTATTCAGCAACAGGTAGTAGCCCGAGAAAATATGTCTCGGACAGGCAGGAGAAAACAGCATTTTAATCCCGACCCCCTCTCAAAGACGCCAAAGTCGCGTGTACGGCCAGTGACAGAACTGCAGCGCCGCTGAAGGTAAGTTTTGTAACATACCTATATCCTTGGAACATGACCCTACAGCCGAGCACCAGGCCTTAATCTCATTAATGATTTTCATCACTTCCAGCTCTCTGCCCTCTAAAGCCTCCAACCTTATAGTTCCACAGCCCCACACGGCCCGATTTTATCTTCTCCCAAAATCCACATACAAGAACTGTTCTGGCAAACCGTTTCTGCTTGTTCATATCCCACCAAATTAATTTCACATACCTCGACTCCATTCTATCCCCCCCGGTCCAATCCCTCCCTACCTACAGTATGTCCAAGAAATCTCACGCGCTTTTTGTCTCCGCAATGACTTCCGTTTTCCAGGCCCCCACTCTCTCATCTTTACTGTGGATGTCCAGTCACTCTACATCTCCAACCCCCACCAGGACGGGCTTAAGGCCCTCCGTTTCTTCCTCGACCGCAGAACCATCCAATTTCCGTCTACCAATACTCTCCTCCGCCTAGCAGTGTTAATCCTTACCCTCAACAACTTCTCCTTTGACTCCTCCCACTTCTTCCAAGTCCAAGCTGTAACAATGGGCACTCGCATGGGCCACAGCTATGCCTACCTCTTTGTAGGGTATGTCGAACAATCCCTGTTCCAGGCGTGTACTGGCCCTTTCCCCCGAACTCTACCTCCACTACATTGACGGCTGCATTGGTGCTACCTCCTGCACCCATGCAGAACACACTGACTTCATCAACTTCACCACTAATTTCCATCCTGCACTCAAATTCACTTGGACCATCTCCGACATCTCCCCACCGTTTCTAGATCTCACCGTCTCCATCACAGGAAACAGACTATTGACTGACATCTACTACAAACCTACTGACTCCCATAGCTATCTTGACTGAACTTCTTCCCACCCTGCTTCCTGTAAATACTCTATACCCTACTCCCAATTCCTCCGTCTACGCCGTATCTGCACGGGGGGTTCCGCTCTTCCATTATAGATGAGGATCTCACTAGTGTCTCCGCAACATCCCACGGCTCCGCTCTTGCTCCCCCTCCCCCCATTCGTAACAAGGACAGTCCCCCTTGTCCTCACCTTCCACCCCATCAGCCGTCGCACACAGCATATAATCCTCCAACATTTTTGCCACCTCCAACGGGATCACACTGCTGGCCACATCTTCCCATCTCCACCTGTTTCTACTTTCCACAGAGACTGTTCCCTCTGAAACTCCCTGGTCACCTTGTCCCTTCCCACCCAAACCACCCTCTCCCCAAGTACTTTCCCCTGCAACTGCAAGAGATGCAACACCTGCCCCTTTACCTCCCCCCTCAACTCCATCCAAGGACCCAAACAGTCTTTTCATGTGAGGCAGAGGTTCAGTTGCACCTCCTCCAACTTCATCTTCTGTATCCGCTGTTATAGGTGTCAACTTCTCTATATCGGCGAGACCAAGCGCAGGCTCGGCGATCATTTCACTGAACACCTCCGCTCAGTCCGTCTTTACCTACCACATATCCCGGTGGCTCAGCACTTGAATTTCTCCTCCCATTCCCAATCTGACCTTTCTGTCCTGGGCCGCCTCCATTGTCAGAGTGAGGCCCAGCGCAAATTGGGGGAACAACACCTCTTATTTCTCATGGGTAGTTTACACCCCAGCCGTATGAACATTGACTTCTTCAGATAGTCCTTGTTTTCTCTCTGCATACCTGCCTCCTTCCTGGTTCTCCCACTAGTCTTACTATCACGAACTACATTCTATCTTTGTCCCTCCTCTGACATCAGTCTGAAGAAGGGTCTCGACCCGAAACGTCACCCATTCCTTCTCTCCAGAGATGCTGCCTGACCCGCTGAGTTACTCCAGCATTTTGTGTCTACCTTCGATAGATTCTTGACCAGTACAGGTCTCTGGATATGAGGAGAAGGCAGGAGATTGGAGTTAAGAGGTAATGATAGATCAGCCATGATTGAATGGCAGGGTGGACTTGTTGAGCCGAATGGCCTAATTCTACTATCACTTATGACCTTATGACTTCAGGTCCCTCCCGCCCCTCCCTCCCCCCATTCATTCCCATTGATTGCAGGGAATGTCAATGATATCCCTGGCTGGTGAAAAAATAAAACTGGGAAGGCGGCTCAACCGTGGCTGACTAGGGATGTCAAGGATAGTGTTAAAGCCAAGGAAGAGGCATATACATTGGCCAGAAGAAGCGACAAACCAAAGGACAGGGAGGAATTTAGAACTCAACAGAGGAGGACATAGGGGCTAATTCAGAGGGGGGGAAAAGAGCAAGAAAGAATTCTATAAGTATGTAAAAAGGAAAAGATTAGTGAATGTGTGGGATAAAATGATTAAACCCCACTATTGTAAGGGTGCAGGAGAGGATTCTAACTTGTAAAGAGGATTCTAACCGATAGAGGCCAGGGAGAGGATTCTGACACAGCTGTGGATGAAGTTACCAGAACTGTCCTTAAGTGAGGATTGATGGCATTGTATAGCGGTAGAAGGGAGTGATGGATGCGACCCTTATCAGTAGAGTAGTGATGGATGCGACCCTTGTCAGTAGAGCCTAGATTTTAATTCAGATACGAGAGAACTGAGAGAGGTCAGTTGGAGGTGAGCAAACTGGGGCAGGTCATTTACAACTGAGCATGCTTAATGAAATAAATGAATATTACTAACACACCCCTGGTCAAGAAACTGCTCATTACCATGCACATGTATGAACATGCGATGTATGATGTGGGAGGTACTGGGGGGATGTACCTATAGACTGTGCACCTCAGTGCTCTGATTGGAGAGGGCCAGAAGGGGAGGTTAAATGTAGAATTGTGTGTATAAAAGGGCTTTACTTTCCTGACTTTGGTGTGTCTCATCTTGGAGAGGCACCCGACTGCAGACTCGCAAATAAAGCATTTCTTGTTTCCATGATTTAGTCTCTGAGTAGTGATTGTGAGCACAACCTATATCCACACAGTGAATACGAATGTAAGACCCCTTACCGTCAGGTAAATTTATAATGGGAAACAAGGTAGACAAAAATACTGGAGAAACTTAACGGGTGAGGCAGCATCTATGGAGCGATGGAATAGGTGACGTTTCAGGTGGAGACCCTTCTTCAGACTTCTCCAGAGATGCTGCCTGACCCGCTCAGTTGCTTCAGCATTTTTGTCTACCTTAGATTTTTCCAGCATCTGCCGTTCTTTCTTAAACATGGGAAACAAGGAAATGGCAGAACAGTTAAATGAGTACTAGGGGACCAAGGATCTTGTGGGAGGGAGGAACTGAAGGGAATCCACATTAGTCAGAAAATGGTGTTAGGTAAACTGTTGGGACTGAAGGCAGATAAATCCCCAGGGCCTGATGGTCTGCATCCCAGAGTACTCAAGGAGGTGCCACGAGAAATCGAGGATGCATTGGTGATCAATTTCCAATGTTCTCTTGACTCTGGATCAGTTCCTGTGGAGTCAAAGGTAGTCAATGTAACCCCACTTTTTAAGAAAGGAGGGAGAGAGAAAATAGGGAATTATTGACCAGTTAGCCTTACATCGGTAGTGGGGAAGATGCTGGAGTCAATTATTAAAGATGTTATAGCAGCGTATTTGGAAAGCAGTGATGGGATCGGTCAAAGTCAGCATGGGTTTATGAAGGGGAAATAATGCTTGACTAATCTTTTGGAATTTTCTGAGGATGTAACAAAGTAGAATGGATAAGGGAGAGCCAGGGGATGTGGTGTATCTGGGTTTTCAATAAGCCTTTGAAAAAGTCCCACACAAGATATTAGTGTACAAAATTAGAGCACAAGGTATTGGGGGTAGGGTATTGACATGGATATAGAAATTCACTCTGAAGAAGGGTTTTGGCCCGAAACTTTGCCTATTTCCTTTGCTCCATAGATGCTGCTGCATCGGCCGAGTTTCTCCAGCACTTTTGTTTGCCTTGGATAGAGAACTGGTTGGCAGACATGACGCAAAGAGTAGGAATTAATGGGTCTTTTTCAGAATGGCAGGCATAAAGCTAGTGGGGTGCCGCAAGGCTCGGTGCTGGGATCCCAGTTGTTACATACATATATTAACAATTTAGACAAGGGAATTAAATGTAACATCTCAAGTTTGTGGATGACACCAAGCTGGGTGGCAGTGTGAGCTGCGGGGACGATGCTATGAGGCTGCAGGGTGAATTATATAGGTTGGGTGAGTGGGCAGAAACATGGCAGTTGCAGTATAATGTGCATAAATATGAGGTTATCCACTTTGGTGGCAAGAACAGGAAGGCAATTATTATGTGAATGGTGTCAGATTAGAAGGGGACGTGCAACCAGACCTGGGTGTGCTTGTACATCAGTCACGGAAAGTAAACATGCATGTACAGCAGGCAGTGAAGAAAGCCTTGATTGCGAGAGGATTTGAGTTTAGGACCAAGAAGGTCCTACTGCTGTTGTACTGTGCCCTGGTGAGCCCGCACCTGGAGTATTGTGTGCAATTTTGGTGTCTTAATTTGACGAGGGACATTATTGCAGTTGACGGAGTGCATCGTAGGCTCACCAGGTTAATTCCCAGGATGGCGGAACTGATGTATGATGAAAGAATGGGTCGACTGGGCTTGTATTCGCTGGAATTTAGAAGGATGAGAGGGATTCTTATAGAAACATATAACATTCTTAAGAGGATTGGACAGGCTACATGCAGGAAAAATTTTCCCGATGTTGGGGGAGTCCAGAACCAGGTGTCACGGTTTATCAATAAGGGGTCGGCCATTTAGGATTGAGGTGAGGGGAAGCTTTTTCACCCAGGGAGTTGTGAGTCTGTGAAATCCTCTGCCACTGACGGCAGTGGAGGCCAATTCACTGGATGTTTTCAAGAGAGAGTTAGATTTACCTCTATGGGCAAAGGGAATCAAAGGAAATGGGTGAAAAGCCAGATCGGGGTACTGATTTTGGATGATCAGTCATGATCATATTGAATGGCGTTGCTGGCTCAAAAGGCCGTATGGTCAAAGGGGCTGTCCCACTTGAGCGATCTAATCCACGAGTTCTGCCGAGTTTTCCCTCGACTGATACTTGCAGCATGGTCGACACAAGGTCGTAGGAGGTCTTTGTAATTCTCCTTCATGCTCGAGAGTAGTCTCCATGTACTCGAGGCCTCAGCTAGGTTGTGGCGTATTTTTCAACATGTTGAATAATGCCCGTGAGTAAAAAAAGTCACCATGGAAAAAATCAATACTTTTTTTACTCGTAGGTTGAGTCGTAGAAGGTCAGCATGTTAGTTGTAGGTAATCGAGGGTAGTTGTAGATAGTCTTCATCATAGTCGAAGGGAGGTCAAAGGAGATCGAAGGAGGTCGTCTTCACTCTCCACTATCGGGAGTTTTCACAGCAGTCAGGTCACGACCCATGTCCCGTGCTGTTGCTACGCTGTGCCAAGTGGATTACACGCGATGAACTGCAGGTAAGTACTTACAGCGTAGCGGGCCCGTTATAACCCGCCGAAATGGTCAATTTCTGTGCTGTAAAAAATTATGGAAATCGGGATAAGCGTGAGAGGCATTTAGCCTACTTCAGAATTTCAAAAGTGAAGAGAAATGACGGTATATATTACCTTCATTTCGCTTCACTTTTGGAATTCTGAAGTTGGGTACATGTCTCTCACACTTACCCCGACTTCCACAATTTTGTACAGCGCAAAAAATGAACATTTTGGCGGTTTTTAACAGGTCGGAAAGTACGCGTTTCTTGCATTAATAACATGTACTGGAAGTGACGGATGTCCTCCAGTTGGATTGCGCGGCTCCGTGCGTCAAGCCCTATGACCCGGTGACCTTACGTGCAAACCCCCTATTCGGTGTCTAATTTTCCCGAAGTTATTCATAGCTAGTCGAAACTAGTCTTCAACATAGTCGAAGGAGGTCTTCTACATAGTCGAAGGAGGTCTTCAACATGACATTTTTTTTCAAATCTTCCAAACTCGCCAATTAGGTCGCCCAAGTGGGACAGCCCCTTTACCTATTTTCGATGTTTCTATGAGCGGGAATAACCAATGGTGGAAGCTAACCTCTGATATCTTTGGTCGTTCCACATTCTTTCCCATTGGTCTTGGGGAAGGTCAGTCAGGGTCAATGGAGGGAGGGGCGGTACCTCTGTTAACGTCGAGGATATAACGCCCCCTTACTCTGCCATTGGTTGCAGGGGATGTCAGTCACCGGAGATAACCATTTTTGGGAGGTTGGAACTCTCGATGACGTGAGGGGAGGGTCCTCCCATTCGATCGCATTGGTGATAATGGATATCAATCTCCCGCAGATACCCAATAACAGAGGAGAACCCTCCGCATGACATGTTAAAGAAGGAACTGCAGACGCAGGAAACCTCCGCATGACGTTTGGGAGAAGGCGGGGCAGAAATGTCCCAATCTTCCCCATTGGTTGCCGGGGAATGCCGATCACCGGGGAATAACCAATGGCCTGTCTTCCGGTGACGGAAGGGAGGGTACACAAAAGGCTGGAGAAACTCAGCAGGTGCAGCAGCATCTAAGGAGCGAAGGAGATAGGCAACGTTTCGGGCCGAAACCCTTCTTCAGACTGATGGGAGGTGGGGGTGGGGGGGGCGGGGAGAAGAAAGAAAAAAAAAAAAAAAAAAAAAAAAAAAAAAAAAAAAAAAAAAAAAAAAAAAAAAAAAAAAAAGAAAAAATAAAAAATAAAAAAAAAAAAAAAAAAAAAAAAAAAAAAAAAAAAAAAAAAAAAAAAAAAAAAAAATAAAAAAAAAAAAAAAAAAAAAAATAAAAAAAAAAAAAAAAAAAAAAAAAAAAATAAAAAAAAAAAAAAAAAAAAAAAAAAAAAAAAAACTAAAAAAAAAAAAAAAAAAAAAAAAAAAAAAAAAAAAAAAAAAAAAAAAAAAAAAAAAAAAGGAGGAGGAGGAGCCCGAGGGCTGAGGGAAAGGTGGGAAGGGGAGGAGACAGCAAGGGTTAACAGAATTGAGAAAATTCAATGTTCAAGCCCAGAGGGTGCAGACTCCCCAAGCGGAATATGAGGTGCTGTTCCTCCAACTTGCGATGTTGCTTACTCTGGCCGTGGAGGAGGCCCAGGACAGAGAAGTCCGATACGGAGTGGGAGGGGGAGTTGAAGTGCTGAGCCACCGGGAGGTTGGGTTGGTTATTGCGGACCGAGCGGAGGTGTTCGGCGAAACGATCGCCAAGCCTCTGCTTGGTCTCACCGATGTGGATCATCTTGCATCTGGAGCAGCGGATGCAGTAGATGAGGTTGGAGGAGGTGCAGGTGAACCTCTGACGGACCTGGAAGGACTGCTTGGGTCCCTGAAAGGATTGGAGGAGGGAGGTGAAGGGACAAGTGTAGCATCTCTTGCGGTTGCAAGGGAAAGTGCCCGGGGAAGGGGTGGAGCGGGAGGGAAGGGAAGAATTGACAAGGGAGTTGCGGAGGGAGCGGTCTTTGCGGAAAGCAGACAGGGGGGGAGATGGGAAGATGTGGCAAGTGGAGGGGTCACGTTGGAGGTGGCGAAACTGGCGGAGGACTATGTGTTGTATGTGCCGGCTGGTGGGGTGAAAGGTGAGTACCAGGGGGACTCTGCCCTTGTTGCGAGTGGGGGAATGGGGAGAGAGGGCAGTGTTGCGGGGTATGGAGGAGACCTGGTGCGAGCCTCATCTATAGTGGGGGAGGGGAATCCCCGTTCTCTGAAGAATTAGGAAATTTTATGATGACCTGGTGTGGAACATCTCATCCTGGGACCAGATGCGGCGTAGACGGAGGAATTGGGAATAGGGGATGGAGCCCTTACAGGAAGCAGGGTGGGAGAAAGAGTAGTCCAGGTAGCTGTGGGAGTCAGTGGGTTTGTAGTGGATGTCGGTCAGGAGTGTATCACCTGCAATAGAGATGGTGAGGTCAAGGAATGGTAGGCAAGTGTCGGAAATGGTCCATGTGTATTTGAGTGCCGGATGGAAGTTGGTGGTGAAATGGATGAAGTCAGTCAGTTGTGTGGCGGTGCAGGAGGTGACGCCAAAGCAGTTGTCGATGTAATGGAGGTAGAGGTCGGGGATGGGGCCCTGGTACTCCGAGAACAAGGATTGTTCGACGTACCCGACAAAGAAGCAAGCGTAGCTGGGGCCCATGCGTGTGCCCATAGCTACGCCTTGTATTTGGACGAAATTTCAAAAGAGAAGAGGGTAAGGACCAAACACCGCTAGGCGGAGGAGGGCTTTTGTCAGTGAGGGTATGGGTTGCTCCTCTGGTCGAGGAAGAACCGGAGGGCTTTGAGACCATCCTGGTGGGGGATGGAGGTGTAGAGTGACTGGACGTCCATGGTGAAGATGAGAGGATGGGGACCTGGAGAATGGAATGCGCGGAGATGATGGAGAGTGTCTGAGGTGTCTTGAACATAGGTGGGGAGGGATTTAACCAAGGGGGATAGGATGGAGTCAAGGTATGTGGAAATGTGTTCAGTGGGGCACGAACAGGCAGAGACAATGGGTCTGCCGGGGTAGTCGGGTTTGTGGATTTTGGGGAGAAGGTAAAATCGGGCCATGCGGGGCTGGGAAATGATAAGATTGGAGGCTCGGGGGGGTAGGAAGCCGGAGTTGATGCAGTCGGTTATGGTGCTGAGATAGGTTGGCCTGGTGCCACCCCCCCCCCCCCCCCGTCAGTGTGGTCATGGTCCAGGGGGTAAGTAGGAGGAGGTGTCCGAGAGTTGGCGCGTGGCATCCGCTTTGTAGAGATCAACGCACCAGACTACCACGGCACCTCCCTTATCGGCGGGTTTGATAACCCAGTCTAGGTTGTTACGCAGTGAGTCGATGGCAGTACGTTTGGGGGGGGGGGGGGTGGGGAGATTGGAGTGAGACAGGGGATTGTACTCCTACTATGGAGAACAAAGATACTAGAGGAGCAATGATAGACAACTCCTCCGAAATCCAATGGACTGGTGCGAGTACGTAACGGAACGTCACGGCTGCCCATTTTGGCGGTATGCCTCCCGCTGTGTAATCCGCTCTTGTTATATGCACTGTTGCTGGGTGTTTGGGTGGTGTGGGTGGGGGTTGTGTGAAGCTACAGAGCAGTTGCAAGCAAAGATTATAAAGCGAGAAAAGAGAAGATGCATTAGAAAGAATATTAGATTTGAAAAGAGGCAGGATTTGTAATAGAATCTTTACTTGCCTCTCAATCTCGAGAAAAGCGCTCTCTCATCTCTCCCCCTCATCCCCCTACCCTCCCCACTCTACTCAGATCTCTCTCTCTCCAGATCCCCTCTCTTCTCCCGATGTCTCTCTCCCCTCTCAATCTCTTTTCTCCCTCCCCCCTCACGATCTCCTCTCTGAGAAGAGAAACATTCTTCTCTCTCAGGAAGAAAGAAAGGCTATCTCGATCTCTCGAAAAGAGAGAGCGAAAGACATAGAGCGAACCCTCCCCCCCTTTCCCTTCCCTCTCTCCCTCCCTTCACTCTCTCCCTCTTCTCTCCTCTCTCCCTTACTCTCTCCCTCCTCTGACCTCCCTCTATCCCTCCCTCTTCCTCTCCTCCCTCTTCCTCACCCTTCCCCTCTCTCTCTCCCTCTCTCTTCCCTCCTCTCACTCCTCTCTCTCTCTCCTCTCTCTCTCCCTTTTCGTTCCCCTCGTTCCCATTCCCTCCCATCTTTCCTCCCCGCCCCACCTTGCGTAGTTTCCCTTGCATTGTTTGTGCAGCTTCCTTGTATTGCTTTCACACACACTGTGCACAAAATTACAGGCACAAAAAAACACACATTCATATGAAATATATGGTGGGACAGGCCCATGAGAGATAAATACATTTCCTTCTCATGGATCAGAAGAAACGTTTAATTTAAAGTGTCACTATTACTCTCTAGCGGTGGGGGGCTTGTGGTGGGTCTTATTTGTCAGATGATGTACAAAAACATCATGCATACATACATATGCATATACATACATACATACATAGGGCATACATATAAGTGTGTTTGTGTATAAATATATATACAATATTATATAAATAAATATGTTTTTTTTAATATATATATATATATATATATATACTATATATATATATTATATATAACACACATATATAAAACATATATATACACACACACATATATATATATATATATATATATATATATATATATATATATATATCTATATATATATATATTTATACACACACACACACACATTATATATACACATACATATACATGCAAATATACATATACATATATACATATGATCATTTTCCAATGTTCAATAGATTTAGGATCAGTTGCTGTGGATTGGAGGATAGCTAATGTTATCCCACTTTTCCAGAGTCCAGAACCAGGGGCCACAGTGTTAGAATAAGGGGGAGGTCATTTAGGACTGAGGTGATAAAAAAACGTACTCTGTGTTTTTCACAGGAGTGGTCCATCTTGCTCCGCAATACGGAGTATGCATTCCTGCCCATTAGGTTCCCATTGTGATGAAGAACACGCAGGCATGAAAAGTGGAAAAAGGATTTATTAAAGTTTAAAATGTGAATAACTCTTAAAATATAAGAACAATTTAAATGTCAAAGATGAGAATTATTAAGTGATTTCTTGTTGTGTCTCTTGTTGCTTCCCACAGCATCTTTATGTCGCTTTGCCGCGGTCAAATTTTAACCAAGATAATCTGATAATATATCTCAGAAGTCATCATTCAACGAAGCATGCTTTTATATAAGCACGCATATATACACACACAGATCCACACACAGAGACTCGCACACACACATCCTCACACACACTGACTCTCACACACACACAGACACACTCAAACGTTTAAAGCCTCCTGTAGAGGCTGCTGCTGTGGAAGCAAAAGTCCCGTTTATATCAAACGAAAGGGTCAAGAGCTTCAAATTCGTGGGCGTGCACATCTCTGAAGATCTTTCCTGGTCCGAGAACACGGATGCAAATATTAAGAAAGCACATCAGCGCCTCTACTTCCTGATATGATTACGGAGAGTCGGTTTGTCAAGGAGGACTCTAACTTCTACAGGTGCACAGTAGAGAGCATGCTGACCGGTTGCATTGTGCTTGTTCAGTCAACTTTTTGAGCGCCCAGAAGAGGAATAAGATACAAAAAAGTAGTTAACGCTTGCTCAGTCCATCTCGGCTCCTGACCCTCCCTTCCTTCGAGGGGATCTATCGCAATCGCATGCCTCCAAAAGGCTGGAGTATCATAACAGGACCCCACACCATCCCTGGCCACACAACTCTTCTCCCTGCTACGTTCTGGTAGAAGCGTACAGGAGACGAAGGACTGCAACGACCAGCTTCAGGAATAAGCACTTCCCATTATGCCATTGGCTATTAACGTGCGCTAGGACAAAATCTGAACATTTAATAGGGCCATTATCTGTTATTTGTACTTTTTCAGTTTATTTATTCAATGTGTGTATATATATATTATAATGTATATGGAACAAACTGATTGTTCCTTTGTAGTCAAGCATACTATGTTACTGTCTGTGCTGAAACAAAGTCAAGAATGTCATTGTACCATCAGGGGCACATGACAATACAAAACTCACTTGGATTTGATCTTGAAATAGTCATTACTTCAAATAAATACTTTTTGAAATTTATGCACTTTAACCTATGTTCCACTTTTTGAAGTCTTTTTTACATTTCTTTGAACAGTCTTGTTATGCATTTTTTTTTCATTCTTGAATTTGTAGTCCATAAGTGCATGGTCGGATTTACTCACAAAGATTGCTACAATTCTCACCCTTGGCCACTCTATTGCCAGCCCAAGTTCATGTCTTTGTATTGCTGCGTGTTATGTATTGCTGTGTATTTATTAGAAGGGAAAGATAGAGGCGTATTAAAATCTTCTTACAAAGACCATTAAGTAATTTCTTTCTATCCTCTTTTGCGACCTAAGGCTTTAGCAGAGGCTGCCCAACTATACAAACACACAGAGGGAAGGGAGCGACAGACGAAGTGGCGACAGAGGGGCGGGAGAGAGGGAAGGAGGGGGAGAGAGGGGGATGGAGGGAGAGAGAGAGAGGGAAGGAGAGAGGAGAGGAAGGCGTGGGAGAGGGGAGGGAGATGTGAGAGCGGGAGGAGGGGAAAGAGAGGGAAGGCGAGGGATCGAGGAATTTCAATATTTTATGGAGAGAGTCAGATACTGGACCTAGGGTGGAGATTTTTGTTTGGAGAATAGGTAAACCTTTGAGGGATGCGTAAGGATTTAAAAGGAGTGAATTGGACAACTTTGTTTTATGGGAAGGATGTAGAAGCAGAAATGAGAGGACATTTAAAGGGGAAATTGTAAGAGTACAGAATCTTTATGGTCCCATGTTAGGTGAAAGGAAATAGTAAAAATTGGAAAGAGCCATGGTTTTTAAAGGGAAACTTGGACACGTTCGAAAAAGAGAGATATCTACAAATAAATGTAGGAGGAATGGAGTACAATGAGGTGCTAGAGGAGTAAAAGATGTAAAAAGAATCTTAAGAAATAAATTAGGAAGGCTAAAAGAAGATATGAGGTTAGCTTTGGAAGAAAGGTGAAAGTAAATGGTGGTCGATTAGGTTAAGGGGACGATGCAGCGAGACCTGCGGTGTCATGGTACACCAGTCATTGAAAGTAGGCTTGCAGCGCTGCAGCAGGCAGTGAAAAAAGCGAATGGTATGTTCAGCTTCATAGCTAAAGGATTTGAGTACAGGAGCAGGGAGGTTCTACTTCAGTTGTACGGGTCTTGGTGTAGACCACCTCCTGGAGTATTGCGTGCAGTTGTGGTCTCCAAATCTGAGGAAGGCACATTATTGCCATGAGGAGGGAGTGCAGAGCAAGGTTCACCAGACTGATTCTGGGATGTCAGGACTGTTTATGAAGAAATGAATTGGATAGAACCTCGGTTCTATACTCTCTGGAATTTAGGAGATTAAGGAGGGGATCTTATAGAAACTTACAAAATTCTAAAGGGTTGGACAGGCTAGATGCAGAGAAGGATTGTTCCCGTTGTTGGGAAGTCCAGGACAGGGTCACAGCTTAAGGGATAAGGGGGAAATCCTTTAAGACCGCGATGAGAAAGACTTTATTCAACTGAGGAGTGTGTGAGTCTCTGGAACTCTCTGCCACAGAGGGTAGATTCGAGGGGCCAGCTTCATGGCTATATTTAAGAGTGTGGGGGTTTTGGATGTGGCCCCTTGTGGCTAAGGGGTTCAGAGTGTATGGAGAGCAAGCAGAGTTACGGGAATACTGAGTTGGATGATCAGCCATGATTCAGATGGAATGGCGGTGCCAGGCTCGAAGGGCTGAATGGCATACTCCTGCACCTAATTTCTATGAATTCTATGAATAAAAACTCCCAAAGGGGTTTTCTACAAGCTATATTAATAGGCAAAAAGGACTAATGAGGGGATAAATTGGAGCAGTAGAGAGACCAGACATGGACAGACTATCTTTCAGAGCCAACAAGAGATGGGGGGGATATTGAACAATTATTTACTTCGGTATTCACCAAGGTGAAGGATATTGAACTCCCTGTGAGGTAAGGCGGAAAAAAAGTAGAGTAGCTATGGAAACTATGAGATTCAAAAGAGGGGAAGTACTGACACTTTTGAAAAACTATAAAAGTGAATAAGTATCCAGGTCATGACGGGGGAATATCTTCCGCTAGGACATTGAGGGAAGCTTAGTGTTGAAATAGCAGGAGCTTACTGGACAAGAAATATTTCAAAATGTCATTAGAAACACGGCGATATAGTGACGGAGGATTGGCGCTACTCGCGCATGTTGTTCCATTGTTTAAAAAAAAGGGCGTTCAAAAGAATAAACCTACGCAATTATTGACCTGTCTAGTTGACCGTCAGTGGTGGGGCAAAATTAATGGAAAGGACTATATATGGAGACGGTAATAGTTTATTAT